>JAHNEJ010002765.1:0-294253 GCA_022559845.1 Amorphophallus konjac | reverse complement strand
GCTACTCCTGAGCGGGGAGGAAGATGACCATGCACCCTTGAACTATAAACTGCAAGAAGGGAAATCAGTCAGAGGTGCCCAGGGATAGATCCCCGGGGAAGACCCTCCGATGCTTAAGTCAGCACAGGTAGTAGAGCGCAGATGCGAAGAGGAGAGTTGGGAGGAAAGTGGGAGCACGGGATTCCTCTCCACCAAAAGGTGAAGTGGTTCCTGCTCAGGCTTACTTAGGCGTGCTTAAGCTTACTTCAGCTCTCTTGTCGCAGTAGGGCATGTCCTATTTAAATAGTGGCCGGTTATGCGAATTGATCCCCGTAAGCGGAGGGGTTCCAGGGGGGGTTACATCCTTCATGCGGGCTCCTTACGGTGCGCGGACTCTTGGTTTCCCTTGTCCACTTGAGCTTCCTGCCATTAAAGGATTCGTAACGGCCGAATCATTAAGCTTCCATAAGTGAGCCCGAGCGAATGGCACTTGTTCAGGAGTGGTCTCCCGAGTGATAAGTGCTGGGTCGGGATAAGGAATAGGGGGCTCCAAGGGAGCTTTCCTGATCGACTGATGTTCGGACCTTTCAACCCGAAGGTCACCTAGGAAGCGCTTGTACCGAGTGAATTTTTGGGCTTCATAATAAGTGGGCCTGGGGGCTGCCACCTTGAGGAGTTGAGCCTTGTTCGATCTGATTTAGACCTCGTTTGACCTCTCCGTACGGACGGTGAGATTTTCCCTCTTCAATATTATCGGAACATAATATAAATGCAATTAATATTAAGCAAAGGTGTTGATGGAGGCCACTTCCTCCCTTTTTAATATTATTTTAAAATTAGAACAGACACATTAATTATCCTCACGTGAAGGGGTCCATTCTATTGTACTCATGTCTTTGATTTATGACAGATGGCAGTATTCGTTGACGTCCCTTTTATTTATTTTTGTTACTTGTGTGAAGCTATTTTTCATATCTGTCATTTCAGCTCAGCTGTAGCTTAAAGAGCTTCTATTTTTTGGATCCTAGAGTACTAACACGAAGGATCTAAGTGAGAATGAAGTGTTTGCCTTCTATAGAAATTTAGACAATAGTATCTATACGCTGCTCTTAACTCCACAAGTTTGTAAAGTTGCTGATGTCCGTGTCTTTGCATGACAAAACATTTCTTTTAATTACTTTAACAAAGCTTTGATGTCATTTCATGTACATCAGAGGAGCCTACATATAGAGTTTTGCAATAACCTGTACTATCATTATAATTTAAAAAAAATCAAAATATAACTATGTTAAATCTTATTGAAATTTACGACAAATTAATGAATGATTTTGTTATGTCAATTTCTTATTTTGGAAGTTGGACTTTCTTTAAATGCGAGCAAAACGTTTGTTACCCATTGTATTTCTTTCTTCCTATTGTGCATATCATTTTTTCCCATTATATCATGTCTGATTTTCATTGCCATCCATATGACTACTAACTTTTTCTTGTTTGACATCTTTTTAAAATAGTGAGCAGCATTATTGTGATCCGGTATATGTGACGTTTCCTTTGTTGGAGAGTTTCACTCTTTCACATGCTGCCTTTTTGCGCTTTTAGAGTTTTGTTTCTTATCTTATTTATGCCTGATTTAATGGTTTTAGATTGCAAGTCACAGAAGGTATTTGTCTGCTTCCTGTTAGTGCAGGCTGGTTTGGTGGGTTGCTGGATGGCCCAGTTGAAATGTTCTTTGGGTCGTACCTCATTACTGCAGTTGATTCTGGTTCAAAGATGATATATGTCCTGGGTCATCTTTTAACCTTTCCCTCACATTCAGGGGTTTATCGTGTAGTGAAATTGGTTCACTGCATTTGATGGAATGTTATTTTGAGAAACTTGCCTTTCTGTCAGCTAATTCTCATATTTAGGGAGGATGATCAGGGGGCAAGCAGATAAAGAGTTCAGGATGGAGGTTGAGGCAATTGGACGTGTTAGGCACAAGAACCTGGTGAGATTGCTCGGTTACCGTGTCGAGGGAGCATACAGGTATTCCTTGGTTGCTTGTTGGGCAATACGTTTGGAGAATAGGGAGTAAACTTTAATACAAAAAGTATAAAAGATCTTCCTTAAGGAATAATCTATTTGGTTTTTCAAAGGTGACGGATCCATTTAGAGAATATCCTTTGACCAAGATTATTTTCCTTGTTAAATTGCTGGATGATTTGATGTGAACTTTGTTGTTACTATTTGCTTTATGTAATGCCGAAATGCATCTTAGAATTCTAGGCAGAGGTTTATGATAGTTTGATCTTCACCTGTATCGTTAACTGGTTGTTACATCTGTTGTGCAGAGTTTTAAATATGACATATGTTGTGCAAAAAAAGACTATTAAAACCGGAGCCCACATTCCTAAGGATTAAATGCCATCTTCATAATTTCACTGCACATTGTTCGGTTGTTGTCTTTATAAAGAGTATAAATTAAAAACACAGAAATGCTTTATGTAATGTCGACGTTACACAAATTTTGTGCAATGTTAGCGTCGTTTAATTTGTTATATTTTTGGAATTCTTTTGTGGCATCCAGTCAATTTATCTTTTAAGTGGAGACTATGTCATCATATGACATGATGACGTGAATGTCAAGAAAAAAAATGATAAATATTACCCATTATATTATCTATTTTATTCAAAGACGCTGGTGTTATCGTCATAGATGTGTGCTACTTCCATCACGGTGGATTTCTACGGAGGACGCAGACGTAGAAGTTACGAAACTTTTGTAGAATTAAGGAAGAGAGCAAGGCCATTAATGTCCTTTATAATTACGTTATAAAACAATTGCGAAGTGAAGGAATCCATCGACTTAATTAGTTTGTGTCATGAGGAAGAATATAGCTATCCTTAGGAGGACATACATCGAGTTAGTTTCTCCCTTTCCTCGATCGGGCAGAGACGTGTCCCAGGGTAATTAATTAGACGAGACCCGAAAATCATCTCATCAATTTGGACGATCTGGACGTCCATATTTGGCCTCTATATAGAATGAACAACTTATTTTGCCTTCGAACGGCTCTAATCAAGCTTCAAGAAGAACGGTGACACTAAGTCATCCATTGTTGGGCTTGACGTAACATGCTACGTACAAATTAACAATTACATATAACAACATAATAAATATGACACATGATAATATATATTAAGTCTCACACAGTGCTCTAGCTAAACTTAATTTAATTTACGGCAAACCGAACGAGCGAACAAACGTTCATTGAGAGTATGTTTCTTTTCACTTATTTTTTTTGCCATCGATTAAAAAAACTAAGAGACACAGTGCTCTAGCTAAACTTAATTTAATTTATGGCAAATCGAACGAAAGAACGTTCATTGAAAGTATGCTTTTTTTCACTTATTTTTTTTGCCATCGATTAAAAAGACTGAAAGTGTTATTATAATTATTTTTAAAAGATCAAAGTAAACCCACGAGTGAAGTGGGTTCATTTGACTAGTTTGGTTAAAACAAATAAGTCTAAACAACTTTAGAGCATCATCATCCACATTCACTGCATGGGCTCAATAATAATTTCCAGTTAATTAACCTCATAACAATCACGTTGGGTCCCGTAGTGCAGGAACACGGATCTAGAGGGGGGGTGAATAGATCCTTCTACTAAAAACTATGTCCAATTAAAACTTTAAACTAGCGCACAACGGAATTAACAAGATTGATAAGATAGAGAAATTTAATGCTACACAAGTTAACTAGATTATCTCACTCTCTCCGTTCACACTTGATCGCACAAATAAGTATAACAAGCTAACCATACAATCACACAATTCAAACCACAGGAAACAAAGATTTTTAAGGTGATTCGGGACCACGACGGGCTCCCTACGTCCACCCCTCACCAAACCGGTAAGGCTTTCTCCACACGCTGCAAATACATCAAACCCCCACACACACGGGATAAAAACCCCAACACAAACACGCTACAAAAGTAGCACACACACACGGGGATTTCTCCCCACACGCACGAGGCAAAAACCCTAACACACACGTGGATATGCTCCGCACCAAATGTCGCACAAGCGTCAACTCAAACCACTTGGAGGAATCATTCTCCGAACCCACACAGAGAAAATTGTTTATAGGTTTGTAACATGCTAACAAATGAATGCTCTAAGCCCAAAACATGTGCTAAAGACTAAAACAAGAAAGATTTAACAAGCACAAGGCTCCCCCTTCAATTGAATCTCTGACTCTTCTTGGTTTGATGTCGGATGATGGCGGTTTCGACGTCCTCGCGTTCCCCTCTTCGAGATGCTTCTTTTCTTCTTCTACCACGATCTCCAAATCCCCATGGAAGTAGATGAAAACCACCTTGCAAGAGCTCCACCACGTTTCCCCCGCTCTTCTTCACCTATACGAAAGAACAAAATGAGCATTAGGGTTAATCCTCCACAAATTTGTAACTAATATTTATATGCAAGGTAGAGAGCCCAAAAGACACATAAAACCTTCCCATAATGCCTTAAAGACATCTCCATATGCTTAGTAACCTTTGGGAGGTAGTATGGTAATGTTTCATGGCCAAAAGAATAGGTTTAGATCGGATTCGCAACTCCCGTGACGTAAGTGTCGACACCTGGTGTCGACACCAGCAAGCTGGACAGGCCAAAACACCAAAAACAGAACTCTGCCAGATAGGTGTCGACACTTGGTGTCGACACCTACACCCTGCATACACAAAATACATGAAAAACAGAACTCTGGCTAATAGGGGTCGACACCTGGTGTCGACACCTACTGGCTTCCTTGTTGCAGCCAAGGCAGATTCCGCAAGGTGTCGACACCTTCTGCCCAGCACAAAGACTACATAATGTAGTCCAATGTAGTCTGAGAAATCTTCAACCCCAATTGAAAACTTGATTTTTCCAAGTGAAAAACATGCATTAGAAGGTCTTCAAAACATCAATAAACTTTGGATTCAACAAGGAATATGGAGAGTTAAATGAGCAAGATGCTACCACGAGACTATCATGAGAAACATGCATGAAGGCATGAAAGCACAACCTCAACCTCCTCCAATTCAAGCACACAAGGTAGGTAATAGATATTACCATGATCCACTTGATATGAGAGGGTTTAAAAGTCATCCTTTAACCTGTAAAAACATGATAAATCAATAGGTTAGATGATAATCAAAACTCATGAACCAAGCATTAACTCTTTGAACTAGTTCACATAAAAATACATCATTAAACTAACTCAACCAAGTATTTGGCTTCTCAAATCAATCAACAAAAATACATTTCACCAAATGACAAGGTTTTGTTATGATAAACATGGATCTCTCAATCAACCAAATATAATGACATGGGAGCTCAACCATTCAATCACAAGGCAACCAAATCTTCAACAACAAAATGTTTCGTCACACAAGTGTTAACAATTATGCCAAATGCAAAGCATGCATAATATCATGGAACCATATTCATTCAAATAGCATTCTTGTTGATTAAAAACTAACATTTATGAATCATTATCTCATGAGGAGCATTGATATAAACTTCCCAAATTTAGATTACCATGAGTCCAAGAAATAAGTAAGCATCATTAAAATCACATCCATCAAATTTCAAGTTACAGGGTTGAGGATATTTCAAGCCCAAAAATCTTATGAGGAAAACGCATGAAAATGCCCAACCAAGACTTTGAAAAGCTATTTGATGAAATACATGAAATGTAGAAGAGTTAACGCAATGCTATGAGTGAGTCAACTCCCTTTTTCAATAAGATCTTCATTGATGCACTCCTTTGAGTTCCAAACATGAATCATGAATTTTTATCCTGCAAATCAAAATATTCAAGGCATGAGATCCTTAAATACAAATCATTCATATGACTTTCAAATATGAACATAGTTAACTCCCTTTTAGAAGAAGTGCTTCATTGATGGACTCCTTTAGATTCCAAGTATGAGCCTTGAATTTATGTTCCTGCAAACCAACATTAATATAAGATTAGTTCCTTAAACACCAAGGGTTCACATGACTTTCAAGAGTGAACATTGACTCCATCTTTCAACTCATCAAATCAAGATATAAAACATGTTGCTTAATGAAACACATACACACACACACACAATCGTTTTGATATCATTGAAACCAAACACGAATTAGGGGATGCAACAATCTCCCCCTTTTTGATGATGACAAAATGATGTGTGTGATAATACAGATTTCGTAAAATATTTATAAACATTGAGCATACACCAAACATTTGAGCATACACCAATTCTCCCATTCTCCCCAAGACAACATCATTTATAAAGCATTGAGCACACACCAAACATTCTCCCCCTTTTTATCATCTATAAAAAGACAGGGGGTTATGTGACATGAAATGAACATGTTAGGCCAAAGGATATGATTCCAATTCGAATGCCAATTGATGCTAAGTAGGGGCTCAAAGATATGATACCAAATGCTGATCAAGATAGAGACACAAACATATGCAATTTCAATTCTCGAAGAGAGAGACTCGAAGATAGGATACCATTTGTTGGTTGAACTCATTTTGACATTTATGCAACATGAAGTGTTCAGAATATGCATTTCAAAATGAACTATGCCAATTGTTGGAAAGTATGGATTTGTTCAAGATGATATCATGAATGAACTATATGCATGCTGAAAATGTCAAATATGCAAATATGCACACGATGAGCGTCATCTTTCAAATGCAATGAATATGCACTATGTGAATGCTAATCATGCAAGATATGAAGCTATGTACATAATAACTTCTATCCTTCAAAAGTAAGGTTTATGCTCAGAATTAGACTCAAGGGGAATGCATGAACATGCAAGCACACAAGCATAATCGTCAAACACACATATAGTACATATAGTAACTCCCCCTATATGAGGCACGGGTTAACAAAAGAGCATGTGATTCAAATTCAAGAATGTAAGGCATGAAACATAACTAAGAGATTTGTGCATACACAACTAGGAGTACTACATAAACAATGAATGTAGGTAAATTCATAAAATACATACATCACAAAAATGCCCATGTGAAATGTGAAGAAATGACTAATGAGCTTCAAAACATATAGATTTATAGATTTTCTGAAGAACACTAGAAGGTAATCTCCTCTCTACACTTTCACTTTAGATTCTCGACTATCGGTAGCTTCGCACAACCCCTATTTTGTTTCTTTTAATAGACTTCACCTTTCGACGCGAGTTTCCTCATATGTCTCAATGGGGATTCCCAGCTACTTGGATTCGTCACACATATGGATTGTTATTTCTCCTTTCGACACGAGCTTCCTCCTTTGTTTCAGGGGGGATTCTTGGTTACTCGGATCCACATACCACTTATTGAATTTTTATGGGGTAGGTAACTTTTTCCTCACGATTACTCTTTAATGTCCATGTAGATATTCAAGTTCTCTTTAAAGTGTTAGAAGGAATTTCTTAAATTCTTATGCATTAAAGTCATTAAATTCATTGTGTGCAAGAGTGTGGGGGTAAATTTTATTTTATATGTATAAAATGAATTCGACAAGACACGGCTATGACTCCCCCTAAATGTATGCACGGTCGGAGTCAAATCCTCCCCCTTAATATATGACATGTATCACATATGAATAAAGTCACTACATTGCTGTTTAGCAAGGAGGTAAGGCCTTAGAAAAATCAAGAAATTGTTTCATAGTATAAATACTAACAAGCATGTAAGGATTCATGAAACATTCATGCAAGCATTCATGAGTCAAGATATGCGATTATCATGAAATATATTCATATGCTCTATATGCATGAATATGCAATATGCATCTTTTTGTCATTTTATATGCATAGTATGTGAATGATATGTAAAGATGCCAATGCGACGTAGAATGTCAGATTTTTATCTAAAAGCTCTACATGCATGTAACTTATAAAAGCATGAGAATGTAATGAAGGATGTAATTTTTTTTAATTTTTAGAACATCATGACAAATTGCAGAAGGAGACATACATATTCAAATGATGAGCAACAACCATTTTTCAAGACTTGCCCTTTTTAAATAAGGGTACACAAATGATCAAAATCAAACCGTGCACCCAAATTTTTTTCAGAAATGTTCAAAAATAGATTTTTAATAACATTTCAAAAGCTTAGAGTATCATCCACAAACCAAACAGATTTTACATGTTCCGGTACGAGGTGGAGGTGAAGGTTCGAAAACCCAACTCACACATAGTGAGAGCTTCTAGGTGGACATAATCCACCATTCCACTACACACCATTTGATATACCAGATACTCAATTACACTCAGATGCTCATGCATTTCAGATTAAAAAGTATTCAGTAGGCAAAGGCATCATGTTTATACCCCAAAAATTTTAAATTCATTCAACCAATGAGACATGTTCATCATAGCAGAGTACAAGAATAATAGATCAAGTTCAGACTCAATATCTGTCAAATGAACAATTCTGCATTACAGAAATTTTACCTTCTTGAAGCAAGAATGAATTTCAGAATCAATTTGAACGCACATGGTATTTCAGAATTTCAAGGTAAATTGATTTCCTTCAAAAGACATGTTTCCACATTTCAATACCAATTGTTGCATATGATTGAAGAATTTCACAGTTCAAAATTTTTTCCTTTTTGAAACAAGTGAATTTTTCAGATTCAATTTAAAAGATATTGTAGTTCAAAGGCAAATTTAATTCATTCAAAGCACATGATTCCTCATGAGCCAAACTATTCAATTTCAGAATTTTGGTGCAAGGCGGAGAGCATTGATCCTGAGATCACCTCACACATAGTGATGGATTCCTAACGGACTTAACCTGTCATTTCACACATCACCAATTGATATACCAAATATTCATTCAATAAGGACATGTATGGCTTGTGAAGAATTTAGAGCATAACATGAGAACATACCAAAATCTCATTCCAAAATATCAAAACCATCAAGTTTGACAATGAAGGAGTAAACTTGAGGTTTTACCATATGAGTGTGTCTTGTTCCATTTTACTGGAACCCCTTTTATTCTTTATTTACCTCAAGGCACACTTTCATCACAACCGAATCATTTGTCAGATTTTGACACCTAAGCCTTCTTGGGTCCTTGGATATTAGTAACATTTCTTCCAAAAGTTTTCTTTGACATTTTCATTGCCACCTTGTCATCACTTTCCATGATCCTGCAGTCCTCAATAACATGTCCATGGTTTCCACAATAAAGACATTGAGGAGAAGTAGTTTTACCAAAAGATTTCCTTTTAGGAGTAAAAGAATTTTCAAATCCATTCCATCTTCTATTTTTAAAAGGTCTAGATTTAACAAAATTAGACCTAGCATGTATTCTAGAAGCATGGAAATTTTCTGTTTTTAAAAACTAACACTCTTTCATAACATGCCCGTACTTGCCACAATGAAAACAGCATGGAGATTCGATTCTATGGAATGACCTTCCATTGTTTGCATGAGTGTTCGTGAATGAATTTTTCTTATGAGATGCAAACCTTTTAGCATGGGAAGCATGTTCATTTCTGAATTTTCTTTGAAAGTTAAACTTAACATTCATGGCACGATAATCATCATTTTGTTTCACAAAGATATCATCCATGACATGGCCAAGTTTGTGACAATAAAAGCATGATACATTTTTCTTTCTTTTGAAAGAAGATTTATCTTTGCATGCATTTTGATCATCCATTTTCAAGATAACACAATCACTCATTTCATGACCAAACATGACACAATAGTAGCATTCAACATTCAACTTTGATTTTTGAGATCTATTTGACATGGAAGGCTTTTTGTTGAGATTTTTCTTTTTATCAAAACCATTATCAGAGATTTTCACTTGAGCAACGGGAGGAGGTGTTTTGGAGGTGCTAGGAATGTCGGAGGCATGAACAAAAGAGGTTTTCATTTTTGATTCAAAAGATTTTGTGTTGACCGGGATGTAACCAAGACCCTCTTTTTGAAAGTTCACTTTAACACCTAGCAATGTGTCTAAGTTCTCCTTCCCTTTGACAAATCTAGACAAATCAAACTTCAAGTTGTTGATCTCTTTTTCACATGCAAGGATTTTATCGTCAAGCAAATAATTCTTTGATGTGAGTTTTTCATTTTCTTGCATGAGATTTTTATTTCCCAGATTTGTGCAGTGAAGTTTTTCAACAAGCTTTTCAAGAACCTTTTCAGTTTCAACATACTTTGAGATCTTAGCAAGCAACTGTTCATTCTCATGTTTCAACAATGAGATTTATTTTTCAAGCTTATCAAAGCATCTCAATCTTCCCTCTAGCAAGGAATTCTGAATTAACATAGCACTATTTTTCTTTTTAAGATCTTCATTTTCATCCATGATGCTCTTGTTGTCAACTTTAGAATCAAGCAATTTCTCAAACAACTTATTATCATCAGACAAAGAAGTTAACTTGTTTCTAAGATATTTGTCTATTTCTTCAAGCAATAAAATCTTAGTCAACAAGTGTTTGTTTTGATCAAGCAAATCATGGGAATCATTATCAATTTCAAGAGCAGTATTAGATTTTCTAAACACCTCAAGCTCTTCATTCATACAAGACATCTCATCTGAAAATAATTCAACTTTGGATTCTAGAAGTTCTTTTTCATATTCTAGGTTCTCAATCTTTGACTCCAAAGTTTTACAATTTGCACAGGAATGATTATCATGCACATTCTCATTAATCTTCCTTTTCAAGGTTTTATTTTTAGATTTGAGTTTCTTGCATTTATCATACAGTTCAACATATGCCACTTGCCATTCCTCAATAGATAGTTCTTCGGATTTAGAATTTACCTCATCATAATTTTCTTCATTGAGTTGATCATCATTGTCGGCCATGAGACAATTTTATTCTTCCATCTCTTGAGCTTTGATCAACTGATCCATAATCTCCTTTGCCATTCTACAAGAAGAAACAAATGGAAACATATGAGTATCAATGGCACTTTTCAATAAACTTAAGACAATGACATTTTCATGGTTCTTTAATTTATCTTGACTAGACCACTTGGTCTCATCTAGAGGCAATATGTGAGGACCATCATAGATCAAATTCCAAAGATTAGGATTAACTGAATTGATCAGTCCACACATTTTACCTAACCATGAAGTAAAATCAGAACCATTAAAAATAGTAAGAGAATTCATCATCATATGCTCAACAGAAAATTTCATGATTGTAGAATGCATTAGGATCACTCTATAGATCGTGAGATCTAGGGACAGCAGAGCCTTGCTCTGATACCAATTGTTGGGTCCCGTAGTGCAGGAACATGGATCTAGAGGGGGGGTGAATAGATCCTTCTACTAAAAACTATGTCCAATTAACACTTTAAACTAGCGCACAGCGGAATTAACAAGATTGATAAAGATAGAGGAATTTAATGCTACACAGGTTAACTAGATTCTCTCACTCTCTCCGTTCACACTTGATCGCACAAATAAGTATAACAAGCTAACCATACAATCACACAATTCAAACCACAGGAGACGAGGATTTTTAAGGTGGTTCGGGACCACGACGGGCTCCCTACGTCCACCCCTCACCAAACCGGTAAGGCTTTCTCCACACACTGCAAATGCAGCAAACACAGGGATTTCTCCCCACACACATGGGATAAAAACCTCAACACAAACACGCTACAAAAGTAGCACACACACACGGGGATTTCTCCCCACACACACGAGGCAAAAACCCCAACACACACGCGGATATGCTCCGCACCAAACGACGTACAAGCGTCAACTCAAACCACTCGGAGAAATCGTTCTCCGAACCCACACACATAAAATCATTTATAGGTTTGTAACAAGTTAACAAATGAATGCTCTAAGCCCAAAACATGTGCTAAAGACTAAAATAAGAAAGATTCAACAAGCACAAGGCTCCCCCTTCAATTGAATCTCTGACTCTTCTTGGTTTGATGTCGGATGATGGCGGTTTCAGAGTCCTCGCGTTCCTCTCTTCGAGATGCTTCTTTTCTTCTTCTACCACGATCTCCAAATCTCCATGGAAGTAGATAAAAACCACCTTGCAAGAGCTCCACCACGTTTTCCCCCCTCTTCTTCACCTATACGAAAGAACAAAATGAGCATTAGGGTTAATCCTCCACAAATTCGTAACTCATATTTATATGCAAGGTAGAGAGCCCAAAAGACACATAAAACCTTCCCACAATGCCTTAAAGACATCTCCATATGCTTAGTAACCTTTGGGGGGTAGTATGGTAAAGTTTCATGGCCAAAACAATAGGTTTAGATCGGATTCGCAACTCCCGTGACGTAAGTGTCGACACCTGGTGTCGACACCGGCAAGCTGGACAGGCCAAAACATCAAAAACAGAACTCTGCCAGATAGGTGTCGACACCAACACCCTGCATACACAAAATACATGAAAAATAGAACTCTGGCTAATAGGTGTCGACACCTACTGGCTGCCTTCCTGCAGCCAAGGCAGATTCAGCAAGGTGTCGACACCTTCTGCCCAGCACAAAGACTACATAATGCAGTCCAATGTAGTCTGAGAAATCTTGAACCCCAATTGAAAACTTGATTTTTCCAAGTGAAAAACATGCATTAGAAGGTCTTCAAAACATCAGTAAACCTTGGATTCAACAAGGAATATGGAGAGTTATATGAGCAAGATGCTACCACGAGACTATCATGAGAAACATGCATGAAGGCATGAAAGCACAACCTCAACCTCCTCCAATTCAAGCACACAAGGTAGGTAATAGATATTACCATGATCCACTTGATATGGGAGGGTTTAAAAGTCATCCTTTAACCTGTAAAAACATGATAAACCAATAGGTTAGATGATAATCAAAACTCATGAACCAAGCATTAACTCTTTGAACTAGTTCACATAAAAATACATCATTGAACTAACTCAACCAAGTATTTGGCTTCTCAAATCAATCAACAAAAATACATTCCACCAAATGACAAGGTTTTGTTATGATAAACATGGATCTCTCAATCAACCAAATATAATGACATGGGAGCTCAACAATTCAATCACAAGGCAACCAAATCTTCAACAACAAAATGCTTCGTCACAAAGTGTTAACAATTATGCCAAATGCAAAGCATGGATAATATCATAGAATCATATTCATTCAAATGGCATTTTTGTTGATTAAAAACTAACATTTATGAATCATTATCTCATGAGGAGCATTGATATAAACTTCCCAAATTTAGATTACCATGAGTCCAAGAAACGAGCAAGCATCATTAAAATCACATCCATCAAATTTCAAGTTACAGGGTTGAGGATATTTCAAGCCCAAAAATCTTATGAGAAAAATGCATGTAAATGCCCAACCAAGACTTTGAAAAGCTATTTGATGAAATGCATGAAATGTAGAAGAGTCAATGCAATGCAATGAGTGAGTCAACTCCTTTTTTCAATAAGATCTTCATTGATGCACTCCTTTGAGTTCCAAACATGAATCATGAATTTTTATCCTGCAAATCAAAATATTCAAGGCATGAGATCCTTAAATACAAATCATTCATATGACTTTCAAATATGAACATTATTAACTCCCTTTTAGAAGAAGTGCTTCATTGATGGACTCCTTTAGATTCCAAGTATGAGCCATGAATTTGTGTTCCTACAAACCAACATAAATATAACATTAGTTCCTTAAACACCAAGGGTTCACATGACTTTCAAGAGTGAACATTGACTCCATCTTTCAACTCATCAAATCAAGATATAAAACATGTTGTTCAATAAAACACATACACATACAAACACAATCGTTTTGATATCATTGAAACCAAACACGAATTAGGGGATGCAACAAATCACATTCTTATAGTAATTAACTTTAATTAATTAGATAATAGGAAATACTTAAAACCCTTTTAAAATTCCCATTAACTAATTAACCAAGGGTCAAAGAATGAAATTAAATTAATAAGTTGCTAAAACTATTTTAGAACTCATTAAAATATTTTTCAATTTTTTTTTGGAATTTTACATATTTTCTACACATTTTAAACTATTTAAAACATTTAAATCCGAAAAAAAATAAAGGGGGGCTTATTGGGTTCGGATCCGGCGCGGGCCGGATCCGACCCTCTAGTGACCCGCGAGGGTCTCCCCTCCCACCCAATACGCAGGGCGGCTAGGGTGAAACCCTAGCCGCCGCCGCGTTTGGGCAGGGCCGGGGGAGGCCCCGCTACCGGCGCGAACAGACCCCCGGCCTCCGACAGCCCCCGCCGGTGACCCTGCCGCTGTCGCCTTCGTCCCCTCGGGCCACCGCCTGTGCTTGCGATGTGGAGAAGCCGCAATCGCTGGAAATCACTGCGATGGCGGATGACGCCGGACGGCCGCGGCTCGTCGTGGAGGATCGTCGCCGGTCCCTGCCAGCCGTGATGGGCAGTAGCAATGAACCATTTTCGGCCTGAAACGGCCTCCTCCCTACGTCACAAACGGCGATCATGGTGACGAAGGCAGGGTCGATCCGGCCTTGCCGGTGGGTCAATCTGCGCACCAAGACGTGCATTTAGATCCTCTTGATCCTGGGAACAATTCCCTGGAATCAATCGGTCGTTGCTCATCCCATGAGCGACTCAATCGGACGACGAACATTAAGCCCCATGCTAGAACGGGAATGATAAAAAATAATAAAATAATTTCGATTTTGATCAAACCATCAACCTGGCTCTGATACCACTATAAGGTTCCGACCAGAATGCGCAGCGAAAATCATTGAAACCTTATATTGCAAATCGTTGCCGGTTTTTCAAAAACGAACAAGATCGTTAATTCCAAAATGTGAAGAATGATTCTTTACCTTTGCGGGGTTGAGAATCTCCCAAAACCTCGAAGACGAATGAGAGGAAGATCCCAGAGCCGCAAGCCGTTCAAGCGTTCGGCCTCTAGACGTATCCACACGAGCAGTGGAAGCAGACGGGATCTCCTCCACGATCTCCACATGTCGACTCGATCTCAACACCACCATCCACCGTGGAGGAAGGAGAGAGAAGGAAAGGGGAGCGCACCTTAGAGAGAGAGAGAGAGAGAGAGAGAGAGGAGAAAGGGCGGCCAGGGTTTCAACCTTGAAGCTTGGCCAGGGTTTCTCCCTTCAGCGTATATTTATAGACCTTTGGCATTTTTCACAAAAACCCAATAATAGTCTATAAAGTCCACCCATCCCGGTCTGTCCAATACTCTATTGTGTGTGACCCTCTAAGCCCAATAGTCTGTTTGGTTTTCCAGCCCATTAAGTAAAGAATTCCTTCTTAACTTTATTAATTCTATCCATTAACTCTTAATGTAATCAGTGGGCTTTCCGATCACGAAAAGAACCAAGCAACGCCTCGTGATCCCAAATGACATTGGGGATAAGCAACCCACTCTGGAACCTTTCCATCTACAGATTCCACATAGCTATAGATCCTCATTCATCTAATGCCTCACCAAGACTAAGGTATGGTCAAACTGTCAAACCCTATTGAGTCCTGGCTCAACTGAATCCTATACTCCAAACAGGTTCATTAGAAAACTCCTTTTTCATAATGAGCTCCCATACCCTGGCCAAGGGTTTTCCCGAGTACAGATCCGTAGGGCATTCTCTCTCATATATCATACTGAGAGTGAATGATCACATGTTGTTAAACTAATTACCTTCGCACGAGTTCCACTGAGTCCGAATAACTAACTCTACAAGACTACTTAACAGAAGTCCATAAGTCAGTAATCAAATAATCAGCATCCCTTATGCAAGACATCCTTAGTGACTCAGGTCTAAGATCCAACTATGCTATTGAGACATAGAATATCTTGATTGACGGTCAGTATGATTACCATTCAGGGATTCTAGATCGGATCAGTTCAGTGAACTCATTCCACTAATGAGCACCCATACATGTACTTTAGTGTCTCCACACTGATGACTATGAGAACAATAAGACCCATCACATGAGTAAGTATCATGTGTGCCAGTCTATTCGGATCTTCAATGTCCCTTCTTGAAGATCCTATGACTGGGAACATTTAGAACATATGCATCCATATGACTGATCTCATTATCATAATCTTATTATGATCTAGCCATCATCGCACAGGTTCAGGGACTTCATCACATTCGAATCATTAACACAAATTAAATGCAATGAATAAATGCTATTAATATGAATATGAATAAGATATTACAAGAAATGTCACCATCACATCTCATGTGATTGGCTTGACGGGCATACATTTCTATCAGTCCCAACCCTGGTTCTTGGGTGGCCCAACCCTTGGCCTCCTAGTCCCCTAGGCGGCCAAGGCTTTGGGCCCCTCTCACCAGGAGATGGCCAAGGCTTTGGCCGCCTCTAGCTCCATCCCCCACAAGCACCCATTCGATCCCCAGCCTAATCTTCCTTGTAAAATCAAACTAAAATGCTTAAAATCAAGGGAAACTCACCTATGGGCATGGGACATTCTCATTCCCGTCTCCGGTCTCCACTAGTGGCGACCCTTCCTCGCTCTCGGAACCATCGTGGCCTTCCCCTTCCGGGTTAGCCCTTCACCTCCCGAGCTTGTTGTAGTCCCTTCACTCTCATCACCGGAGGATCCCTCCACGTCATGAAATGGTGGAGTAGTCGATGGGCTTTGAGGAGTCTCGATGGAATCGGTGCCGCTCGAGGTCCCCTCCGTGATCTTACAGTCTAGCACGGCCCTACGTGGCCCCATGGCCTCGAGTGTAATGTCCAAGAATTTTCTAGTAATTTCTGGAATGAAATGTAGCTATTAAACATTCAAAGAGGTCTAAATGGGCTATTAAAAGAATTTTAGGCTAATTAAATCAATCTAAAAGCCATATATTAACCAAAGGGCTAAGCCCAACTTAAATAGGCCCAAATACCCAATTCCAAGACCTTTAGACCAAATCCCATTAATAGAAACATAAATTGGGTAATTTACGGATTTAAAATAGGATATATACACCAATTAGGAGGTAAATAAGAGATAATAAGAAAATCTGAATATTTTAGATTTAACGCCAAATGGCGGTCTATCGCGAGACCGCCATTTCATTTTAGCGGTCCAGACATGGCCGCTAATTCATTCTGATTCCGTAAGTGGAAGAAGCGTGGGAAGCTTGGATCTTTGGCATCGAAATCTCCATGGATCGAAGTGTGTAGACATGTAAACATGTCTAGGACTCTTGGGGATCGATCCTACCCCTAATTAGGACTCCCAACTCGATCAAATACTCAGCCCTAACTCAAAACCCTATAAATAGACCCTAACTTCGACCCATGCGAACCCTAATGTTGACTCGCATAATTCGAAGGTAAGGAGACATCTTCGTAGGTTAATCCTTTAGAATAATTTGTTCTCTTTAGTTTTGTCTAACTCCCCTCAAAATCTCGTGCCAGGTAAGACACGCCGTTGGAGAGTTAGAAGCCCTATAAGTTGCATGTTCGCCGTAGTCCGCACAGGAATCAGTGTGGCCGTCTAGCAAAGACCTAGAGATTGGATGCCCTAATCGAGGTAGTTAGAAGTTAATCCTTAGAACTTATTGTTCCCCTTCGTATCTTCTACCTACCCTCCAAATTTCATGGTTCTAGGTCAAGTGGTTGAAGAGAACGAGAGATGAGAAGTTGCCGGTTTAGCACAGGACATGCAGAAACTAGGGTCTACTTCCAGTCAGAAATTCAAAGTCTAGGGATCGAATCAAAGGTAGGTTATCTCATGAAAAGGCTAAATTTATATGTTAGGAATAAAAGCCCTTTGTTACCTCGTGATTCCATTCACTGTACAGGGAGTATTTAATGTTTTATTTCAACTGTGCACCTGGGTTATTATGGCATGCATGAATCCTACCCTTTAATGAGAAATTGATAACTTTTGGCTTAGTTTATGTAAAGCATGCATCTCCATACGTTTCTTATGTTTTATCATGTCTTATCCCTCTGCTGAGCATGGATTTCATTTATCTATCACCCAAAAATAGGCCTTATATGACCTATTTTACTTCTGTCTGTTACCAAACAAAAACGGTCTCTATCGGACCGCCATAATCATTTAGCGGCCCTGCGATAGACCGCAACCACCATCATGCTGTTCTCCTATGACTGCCATTATCTTTCTGATTTCTACTGTCTGTTAGCTCTAAACAAATTGTGGATTAACCCAATGAACTATATGATAAACCTAGGTAGATAGGTTTTATTCCTAGTTTTGACTTCATATTCGTAATATTGGTTATATTGTGCATCATCCTTGATAGATTGCAAGTCTTACATGGTTTAAATGCTTATTTTAGCTTATGCTACTTTCATGCCAAAATATATACTTTTGTAGTAATGATCACATCTTCACATACTCATTTTGATTTGATCACTGTTTTACCATGATCTTTTTTTTTGTGGAAACCCTGCCTAGGGGGGTGGGAGAGTGAACCCCTTACCAGAGGTAAGGAGAAAGCCACTCCACCACCCAATCCTAGGAGGTAAGTTTTATTAATAACTGAAAGAATAATGTCAATTACATCATGCGGATGCTAGGCATTCCTAGCTTATCCAGACGAGCTGCACCTTTGATATAATTTGGTAGCTCTTGGTGAACAAAAAATGAATTACATTTGATCACTGTTTTACCACGATCCTTTCTCATCTATAGTCTTTTCTTAAGTACATGGTGCGTACCCCGGTGCGTAGCCATTAGATACACTTTTACACTTATAAGTACACCTCTTGGACTTGTGATCATCTCCGTTGGATATTCCTTCCACCGAATTAGGTGATCTGGTTTCAGGGCCTCCATAAGTCTCCGCGAGCCAGGGATTCTCACTAGGACGCCGAGCTGGTTGTATCCACAAAGCCAAATTATCTAGAAAGCACTCACATGACCGGTGTTTTTCTAAGTCCTGGCTAGTAGTGGCCATCAAGGAGACCACAAATGTCAATTAGCGGCCCTTCCCCTTACCGGTATTTTCCTAGAGGTTTCCTTACGTCGACACTTCTTTCTTCATGCGTCGACTCTGTCCAAGTTACGGCCATACCATGACCGCCACTGCTAAGTTGCGGCCAGGCCTGTGACCACTAATTCAAGAAACGGCCCAGACTAGACTGTTTCCTATCTTTGAGTTATTTGACCCGGGGTTTGACCCAAGGGTTGATTCTTCTATATTCTTAGATGATCCATTGATTATCTCGAACCGAATACCTTATTCAAAAGCTATGAAATGAATTATGAAAGTTAAAAGAACATACAGTTATGCTGTCGAATTCTTTCTGTAGCATGACCTTATCTTAAATCATTCTTTGAATTCTCATGTTCAAAATTGGTGCATTCTTACCTTAATATCATGAAACTATAGTTTTAACTTGTACATTATTGGCCTACTTTATTGATATTTCTCGTGGAAGTAGCTTGATTTATAACTTGAAGATGTAATTAGGGCACTGATTATGTCCAAGGGCTCCATGCTAGCCCCATCGGCTCATTGTCGAAAACGTGCTAAAAATCATGGGGTACGATGATATTGGCATCACATTGCACTGGGAGTACTTTTTTTATAGACGAGTGAAAAGCACGAGGCTATACATGAAATTATACACGCTTGTGACATGACTTTCTAGTGCATGACCTTCATGGTAATGAAAGGTATATTCTTGATACATGCTAGTACATTCTTGTTATATGAAAGGCCACTATATATTCTTGAATGATTATCCTCTCAATCTATATCAGAAATCTCATATCTTCATAGTCACATCTTGTTACTTGCGTTGTTACTATGGTTTTGTTCGCATGTTTCATCATATGTATTTATCTTATTACCTAGAGAAAAAATGTTAAATACTTAAACATTGCCTTCATGTTGATACGAAGATACCTACTGGGCAAGTGTGCTCATTCCCTTTTTTTTCAATCTTTTCAGGACAATCTAGCGGAGATTCGGACTACTCAAGTGACGAGTTCGAGAGTGATTAAAGATCGAGAGAAGACCTAGTAGAGTCATGAGTCAAGTCGAGTCTATGTAAGTTTTCATTTATTTGAGTCTAGTAAATGGAGTCAATTATCAATGTAGTTTGGATACTATTCAATAAAGTGAAGTTTTGAGTATATTATCTTTTGCATTCCCTTTTATGTGTGAATGTGTTAGCGCTCTCATTATATTGCTTGCTTGCGACGTACCAGCCGGCTGTTCACATTCCTGAATATCTTCCGCTGTACTTATATCTCAGGGCGTGACAGTTAAAGTGGTATCAGAGCCTGGGCATAAGTAAGTCCTAGGAAAATGTCATGTCATAGGCTTAGTCCAAGGATTAAGGACCCACATCTATGAACTAAGGAAAGAAATTTCTCACCTATGAGAGATGGGGTAGAGCCCGGGATGAGATAGTTCATTAGAAATTATCTCTAGGTTAATTTCTATCGATCCCATTGGAATTAATTATTTGATTACTTTCTCAGGCACTCCACCTTTTTCAATGGCCGCTGAACGTACCGCAAATCGTGCTAATTGGGAAGCGATGCAGCAAACAGTTGTGGGTCTTACCCAGGCCCTACAGACTGTGGCCCAAGCTGGCGCGCGGGCTGGCGTGGGTAATCTACACGGGGATTTTCAGAGCATGAACCCTCTAAGATTCTCTAGATCCTCCAACCCCGACGAGGCGGAGAATTGGATTTGATGAAATGAACAGAATATTCGACGTTATGCAATGCACTGATCAAGAAAAGGTCTGTCTCGCCACCTTCCAATTGAACAAGGATGCACGTACTTGGTGGAAAGCTATTCCGGCACCGCCTCCAAACGCACCACATACTTGGGAGGGATTTCTCGCACTCTTCTGAGCAAAGTATTTCTCTGAGCATGTTAAGGAGAGAAAGCCGTGGAATTCATAGCACTTCGCCAAGGCATGGTGTCCATGGCAGAGTATGAACTTCAATTCTCTCGTCTAGCTCCTTATGCCCCACATCAGGTGGGCACGGATCTCTTAAAGGCAAATCGTTTTATGGACGGTTTAAGGCCTGGCTTCATTCAACAACTTGGACCCCAGAATATCTGCACTTATACGGAGATGGTCCAATGAGCTCATTTATGCGAAAGGACCTTGAAGAAGGTCGAGAAGTACAAAGGCAAGAGCGAGAAGTCTAGCCGCAAGTTCGAGAAGCGAGGACGAAAAGAAGAAAAGTTCAGCATCACTTATAACTCCCGGGATACAAGAAGAGGTCCCGCAATGGGAACGGAAGGAATAATCACAAAAACAAGAAGATAAAGGAGGAGGAAATGCAAGTCGCAATGGCTTGCTCATTCTGTGAGAAATTCGGCCACTCGGCCGAGGAATGTTGGAAGCGCCTCGGCGCTTGTTTGCGTTGTGGAAGTCGGGAGCATCGTATGCCCGATTGCCCTCTTATGAAGGAACAACCCTCTAACGGTGGACGCAAGGGGCAAGCGCGTCTTAATGCAGTTCTAGATGATGATAAAGTGCCCAAGGATGATGGGCTGATGGAAGGTACCGTTCAAATTTATTCGCATCTTGCATTTGTACTATTCGATACTGGTGTCTCTCATTCTTTTATATCTACTGCCTTTGCAAGAACTTTACCAATTTCACCAGTTCCTCTACCATCGGACCTAACAATCACAACACCTTTAGGTCCCAGAACAAAACTTACAACCCACTACCCCAATAGTGAGGTAATTGTAGAAGGTCATAATCTTCCGGCAAATCTCGTATGTCTTGATATGGAAGGCTATGATGACATCCTAGGTGTAGCCTGACTTGTCGACCATGATGCCTACATAAATTATCGCAATAGGAGAATTTCTTTTCGAAAATCAGGTCTCCTGCATTTCTCTTTCCTTGGCATCAAGTATAGGAAGCTCCCTACCATTATTTCTTCTCTTTACGCTTGCAAACTACTTTCGCAAGGATGTGAAGCTTTTCTTGCTTCCGTAATTGTCACCGAGTCCAAAGAAATCTCCATAGAAGAAATTCCTATTGTCAAAGAGTTTCCTGATATTTTCCCATCTGATTTACCCAGTTTACCCCCCCGAAAGAGAAGTAAACTTCTCCATTGATCTCACTCCTGGAGCAACACATGTTTCAATAGCTCCCTACAGGATGTCCCCTACGGAACTCAAAGAACTGAAGAGGCAACTTCAAGAACTACTAGACAAGGGTTTCATTCGACCCAGCACATCCCCTTGGGGTGCGCCGGTCTTATTTGTCAAAAAGAAAGATGGATCCCTCAGGCTATGTATCGATTTTCGGTGACTTAATCAACTCACCATCAAGAACAAATATCCGTTGCCGCGTATCGACGAATTGTTTGATCAAATTGCTGGAGCAGAATATTTCTCCAAGATCGACCTCAGGTCGGCTACCATCAACTAAGGATCAAAGATGAAGACATCTACAAGTCTACTTTCCGAAGCAGATATGGGCATTATGAGTTCATGGTAATGCCGTTCGGGTTAACCAACGCCCCTGCAACATTTATGCAACTCATGAACAATATTTTTAGGCCGTATCTCGACCGATTTGTGGTTGTATTCATTGATGATATTCTCATCTATTCCAAAACAAAATAAGAACATGAAGAACATTTAAGAATAGATTTACAAACTCTAAGAGAGTATTAACTCTACGCAAAGCTCAGTAAGTGCGAGTTCTGACTAAAGGAGGTCTCTTTCCTCGGCCATATTATTTCAAAAGAAGGTATTACCGTTGATCCTTCTAAGGTAGAAGCTGTCAAGAACTAGAGCCGACCAACGACCGTATCCGAAGTTTGGAGTTTTATCGATTTGGCTAGCTATTATAGGCGATTCATCAAGAATTTCTCCAAAATTGCCGTTCCCTTGACTGGGCTCATAAGAAAGGAAAATCCCTTCATATGGACGAAGGATTGTGAAGAGAGTTTTCTAACCCTTAAAGATCATTTAACCACTGCTCTTATCTTGGCACTACTTGTTGAAGGTGGTGGATTTGAAGTCTACACGAATGCATCTAGCATTGGCCTCAGGTGCGTCCTTATGCAACATGGCAAGATGATTTGTTATGCTTCAAGGCAATTGAAGCGTCATGAAGAAAACTATCCCGTCCATGATCTAGAATTGGCTGCTGTCATATTCGCTTTAAAAATTTGGCGACATTACCTTTCTGGGGAACAATTCACTATATTTTCGGACCATAAAAGTCTGAAATACCTTTTCACCTAGAAGGAACTTAACATGAGACAAAGAAGATGGCAAGAATATCTTAAGGACTTCGACTTCTCTATTCAGTATCATCCAGGAAAAGCAAATGTTGTAGCTGATGCTCTTAGCAGAAGACCAATGGCAACTCTAGCAAGCCTCCGGAAAGGTATGTAATCTAGATGTGGATGCAGAAGAAGAAAAGGGTATTATTGTTAATATCCAGTCACAACCCACATTGATTAAAGATCTAGTCAAATTACAAGAAAATGACCCCACACTAATGGAAATCAATGCTAATATTGCTCAAAGGATGGAGTTCTCTATCTCAAGTGATGGAAGGTTATTCTTCAAAGATCGAATCTGTGTGCCGGATCATGCCGACACCAAGAAGCTGATCATGGAGGAAGCTCATAAGACAAAATACACTATTCACCCTGACGCTACCAAAATGTACCAAAACTTGAAAAGGCATTTTTGGTGGCCCAACATGAAAAGACAGATAACGGACTTTGTATCTCGCTGCCTCACAGGTCAGTAAGTTAAAGCAGAACATCAAAAGCCTTCTGGTAAACTACATCTCGTGAAAATTATCGAATGAAAGTGGAAAAGCATAGGGATGGATTTCATCACGGGTCTACCGAAGATAAGAGGTGGACATGATGGTATATGGGTGATCATAGACCGATTGACTAAATTGGCACACTTTCTACCTATAAAGAATCGATGGTCTATGGATATCCTAGCAGCCTTATACATGAAGGAGATCATCAAGATACACAGTGTCCCTATGACCATTATCTCCGATCGAGAGTCTCGATTCAGATATCAATTCTGGAAGGGTCTACCACATTCATTGGGGACCCGACTCAATTTTAGCACTGCTTTCCATCCACAAACTGATGGTCAAACTAAAAGGACAAATCAGGTAGTGAAAGATATGCTCAGGGCATGTGTTATTGATTTCGGTGGGAGTTGGCACGATCATCTACCTCTAGTGGAATTTGCCTACAACAATAGCTACCAAGCTAGTATTCAAATGGCGCCATTCGAGACACTATATGGAAGAAGCTGCCGCTCACCAAAATGCTGGAATGAAGTTGGAGAAAGGCAAATTCTAGGCCCAGAAATCATTCGAGATACTACCGAAAAGATAAAGCTCATTCGAGAAAGACTCCATATGGCACAAGATAGACACAAGTCATATGCTGATAATCAAAGACATGATCTGGAATTCGAAGTAGAGACCATGTATTTCTCAAGGTTTCTCTAGGTCGAGGTATTCAAAGGTTCGGTATAAAAGGTAAGCTCACTCCAAGATTTATCCGCCCCTTTGAAATTCTCGAAAGGGTTGGCGAGGTCGCATACCGGATTGCCTTGCCTCCTCAATTAGCTAGAGTCCACGATGTATTTCATGTCTCAATGCTCAAAAGGTTCATCCCCAATCCATTCCACGTTATAAGCTATGACAACTTGGAGATTGAAAAGGATTTGACGTACGAGCAAAAGCCAATAAAAATAATTGAACAAGAAATCCGTCAACTTCGGAATAAAACCATTACCATGGTCAAAGTCCAGTGGAGCAAATCTTGGCCACATGAGGCGACATGGGAAACAGAAGAAGCTATGCGCAAAAGATTTCCAGAGATATTTGGATGTAAGTACACTCTCCTTAACAATCATATGTATTGAATTTGAGGACCAAATTCCTTTTAAGTGGGGGAGGGTGTAATGCCCGAGAATTTTCTAAGAATTTCTGGAATGAAATAGAATTATTAAACATTTAAAGAGGTTTAAATGGGCTATTAAAAGAATTTTGGGCTAATTAAATCAATCTAAAAGCCCTATATTAACCAAAGGGCTAAGCCCAACTTAAATAGGCCCAAAGAACCAATTCCAAGACCTTTAGACCCAAGCCAATTAATAGAAACATAAATTGGGTAATTTATGAATTTTAAAATAGGATATATACACCAATTAGGAGGTAAATAAGAGATAATAAGAAAATCCGAATATTTCGGATTTAACACCAAATGGCAGTCTATCGTGAGACCGCCATTTCATTTTAGCGGTCCAGACATGGCCGCTAATTCATTCTGATTCCGTAAGTGGAAGAAGCGTGGAAAGCTTGGATCTTTGGCATCCAAATCTCCATGGATTGAAGTGTGTAGACATGTAAACATGTCTATGACTCTTGGGGATCGATCCTACCCCTAATTAGGACTCCCAACTCGATCAAATCCTTAGCCCTAACTCAAAATCCTATAAATAGACCCTAACTTCGACCCATGTGAACTCTAATGTTGGCTCACGTAATTCAAAGGTAAGGAGACATCTTCTCAGGTTAATCCTTTAGAATAATTTGTTCTCCTTAGTTTTGTCTAACTCCTCTCAAAATCTTGTGCTAGGAGGACGCGTCGTTGGAGAGTTAGAAGCCCTACAAGTTCCTGGTTCATCGTAGTCCGCATAGGAACCAATGTGGCCGTCCAGCAAAGACCTAGAGATTGGATGCCCTAATCGAGGTATTTAGAAGTTAATCCTTTAGAACTTATTGTTCCCCTTCGTATCTTCTACTTACCCTCCAAATTTTACAGTTCTAGGTCAAGTGGTTGAGGAGAACGAGGGACGAGAAGTTGTTGGTTTAGCACAGGACGTGCAGAAACTAGGGTTGACTTCCAGTCAAAAATTCAAAGTTTAAGGATCGAATCAAAGGTAGGTTATCTCATGAAAAGGCTAAATTTATATGTTAGAAACAAAAGTCCTTTGTTACCTCGTGATTCCATGCACTGTACTGGGAGTATTTGATGTTTTATTTCAACTGCACATCTGGGTTATTACAACGTGCATGAATCCTACCCTTTAATGAGAAATTAATAACTTTTGGCTTAATTTATGTAAACCATGCATCTCCATACGTTTCTTATTTTTTATCATATCTTATCCCTTTGCTAAGCATGGATTTCATTTATCTATTACCCAAAAATAGGCCTTATATGACCTATTTTACTTCTGTCTATTATCGAAGAGAAACAGTCTCTACTGGACCGCCATAATCATTTAGCGGCCATGCGATAGAGCGTAACCACCATCATGCGGTCCTCCTATGACCACCATTATCTTTCTGATTTCTGCTGCCTCTTAACTCTAAACAGATTAAGGATTATTATGAACTATATGATAAACCTAGGTAGATAGGTTTTATTCCTAGTTCTGACTTTATATTCGTAATATTGGTTACATTGTGCATCATCCTTGATAGATTACATGTCTTACATGGTTTAAATGCTTATTTTAGCTTATGCTACTTTCATGTTAAAACATATACTTTTGTAGTAATGATCACATCTTCACATACTCGTTTTCATTTGATTGCTGTTTTACCACGATCCTTTCTCATCTATAGTCTTTTCTTAACTACATGGTGCGTACCCCAGTGCGTGGCCAGTAGATACACTTTTGCACTTATAAGCACACCTCTTGGACTTGTGATCCTCTCCGTTGGATATTCCTTCCACCGGACTAGGTGATCTGGTTTCAAGGCCCCCATAAGTCTCTACAAGCCTGGGATTCCCACTAGGACGTCGGGTTGGTCGTATCCTCAAAGTCAAATTGTCTAGAAAGCACTCACATGACCGGTGTTTTTCTAAGTCTTGGCTAGTAACGGCCATCAAGGAGACCGCACATGTCAATTAGTGGCCTTTCCCTTGATCGCTATTTTCCCAGAGGTTTCCTTACGTCGACACTTCTTTCTTCATGCGTCGAATCTTTCCAAGTTACGGCCATACCATGATCGCCACTGCTAAGTTGCGGCCAGGCCTGTGACCGCTAATTCAAGAAACGGCCCAAAGTAGACCGTTTCCTGTCTCTGAGTTATTTAACCCGGTGTTTGACCCAAGGGTTGATTCTTCTATGTTCCTAGATGATTCATTGATTATCTCGAACCTAATGCCTTATTCAAAAGCTATGTAATGAATTATAAAAGTTAAAAGAACATGCAGTTATGCTGCCGAATTCTTTCCGTGGCATGACCTTGTCTTAAATCATTCTTTGAGTTCTTATGTTCAAAATTGGTGCATTCTTACCTTAATATCATGAAACTATAGTTTTAACTTGTACATTATTGGCCTACTTTATTGATATTTCTCGTGGAAGTAGCTTGATTTATAACTTGAAGATGTAATTAGGGCACTGATTATGTCCAAGGGCTCCATGCTAGCCCCATCGGCTCATTGTCGAAAACGTGCTAAAAATCATGGGGTACGATGATATTGGCATCACATTGCACTGGGAGTACTTTTTTTATAGACGAGTGAAAAGCACGAGGCTATACATGAAATTATACACGCTTGTGACATGACTTTCTAGTGCATGACCTTCATGGTAATGAAAGGTATATTCTCGATACATGCTAGTACATTCTTGTTATATGAAAGGCCACTATATATTCTTGAATGATTATCCTCTCAATCTATATCAGAAATCTCATATCTTCATAGTCACATCTTGTTACTTGCGTTGTTACTATGGTTTTGTTCGCATGTTTCATCATATGTATTTATCTTATTACCTAGAGAAAAAATGTTAAATACTTAAACATTGCCTTCATGTTGATACGAAGATACCTACTGGGCAAGTGTGCTCATTCCCTACATTTTCAATCTTTTTAGGACATTGTAGCGGGGATTCGGACTACTCAAGTGACGAGTCCGAGAGTGATTAAAGATTGAGAGAAGACCTAGTAGAGTCATGAGTCATGTCGAGTCTATGTAATTTTTCATTTATTTGAGTCTAGTAAAAAGAGTCAATTATCAATGTACTTTGGATATTATTAAATAAAGTGAAGTTTTGAGTATATTATCTTGTGCATTCCCTTTTATGTGTGAATGTGTTAGCGCTCTCATTATATTACTCACTTGCGGCGTACCAGTCGGCTGTTCACGTTCCCGAATATCTTCCGTTGTACATATATCTCGGGGCGTGACATCGAGGAAGGCGGATGGGAGGCAAGGAACGTTGATGGGAAGGAGGAGGAGCTCGGATGGGCGGTCCTAGGAAGAAACTAGATGGCTTGAAGAGTGGTCGCTCAATTCAAAACCCCCTCCCCTTCCATATGCCCGCAAAGGGAGGCGGCCAAGGTGTTGGCCGCCCTCCTGAGTTGAAGGCGGCCAAGACCCTGGCCAGCTTCCTCCTTATGCACCCCTTTTCCAGTAAGTCTTCACCCCGTTCAAAAAAAAACAAAAGGCACACACAAAAACACACAAATGAAAATCAACAAAAATATGTCTTCTCATTTTTGCATTCACCCAAAAAAATCAAACAAATATGTGATTTCATTAACTTTCTTCTTTTTCATTAAAAAAATCCCCGAACAGGTACAAAGCATTTGCGCTAGTAATTCTAGCATCTCATGAAGAACTTATTAACAACTGGCCGGATGCCTTTTAAATAACCTACATAAGCTCTCAACTCATCTCCATCCTCCCCTACATCTATCTGGACTGCTGATGTAGTGGCATGGCGCCTCCATGCCCGCTTGATCTTCCGAAGCTGCTTCCTGTCATCCTCGATTCCCAGGAGATGCCTCATGATCAAAGCCTCACTCAAGGTGACCCTTGGAATCCTCCTAGGCAAGCCCACCTGGCGGTGACAACGATGAGCCTGGTATAATACCATGTCTCGAGCTCCAGCTAGCCAAAGCTCTCGATCTGGTGAGTCGCAGACTTGGAATTCCAAATGTCGGTGCATCATCGGTACAAAGATGAACTGTTCCTTGGGCAGGAACTTCACATAGTCACGCCAGTCATCTCTAATCTTCAAATGCATTGTTCTGCACCTAACCTGATGTAGCAACCCGGATCCCGGATACCATATGTACCCGGTAGAACTACCGAATACACATGATACCACTTGGAACCCGTGAGGCCTCCCAAGAGCGGGAAAGCTCTGAAGGGAAAAAGGCATGTGTAGAGTACATTGAAGCCACAGAGATATAACAGAAGCAATTAAAGTTCATTAGATCGGTTTGCTAAAGTAGCAGAAATAAAATTACTTTTTAATTAACAGTTCAATTTTAACAATTATACACCCGAGTCAAGTCCAAAGCTAAAGACAGCAAGTCTAGCATAGTACAGTCGACAGAAAGGAAAGACGTACCGAGAAGTCGGGGGAAGCCCGACGCAGGTACCAGCTGGCCACAATGACACGCTACGAGCAAGCGCTCCAGGAACTACGCGGAAGCAGAACGAAAGACGTCACCCGACTTGAAAAGCAGGGGTGAGCCTCATGTCACTGGCTCAGTAGGGGTCACGCGGATCCCCACTGAAAAACACGCAGTAACACGGAACACAAAACAACAGGTGTAGTAAAGCGGGAAAACTACACAACAAAGCTGTAAAGCTACTCTAGAAGCCGTAGAGAACAGACGGGGAGTAGGAGTAGGGAACAAGCAAGGAAGGGGAAGAACCCGCGCTAGACAAGCGGCGGCCGAACTAACCTCGGCACCCCAAACTACTCCAAGCAGCGATAGAAGGGTGACTCTGATCTAACAAAGTCAGAAGTTTCCGATCTGCCGACCCAACACCAGGTCTAAGACGAAGACCTGCAAGAACAGACAAAAGGTCTAGAAAAGACCCACAAACTCGACGGCACACGCATGACTAGAACGTCGTGCACACTACCCCACGCACGACCAGAACATCATGCATGTGACAGAACACTGACCTCAGGTATAGCCACTGAAAGGCCAACACAGAAAGGTCACGACGCGCAAGAAACGCCGAGAGTCACGTGCCACGTAACGAAAAACACCTCCTCCTCACAAGAGGAACAGCCAGCTGCGTCCTCTGACGTCTTATGCTGCGCCACAAATGTCTCGCCTACGATACCGCCAAAACCACGGTAGAGTTGTAGACACGCACTGAACCGAACAGGAACAGCAACAACAACAGAACAAGTAACTAGTCAGGGTCACGCCCGTCGACGCATGACCTCAGCCCCTGACCACGTGTGCACACACTGGCTCAAGCCTAAGCCAGGTTTTCTAGCTAGTATTCTCCCTGGATAGGATGCTACCGTTGGCTTGGAGTCCACGGAACTAGCTTACAAACCGTATCTCGGGAACACCCCTCCGCCATCACCAGACGGGTCGGCACTCAAAGGCCTAGGGCAAAAACAATCGGAGGCGTACAAAACACAAAACTCCGAAACACAAGTGCTAGAGTACTGATAGGCAGACACGCTGTCACACGTACTACAAAGCACCATTGGCAGTACGGCAACTGCCAACAGACTCAGGACTAGGCAACTAGACCTACCACGTAACGATCCTGAGTCGAACGACTCAAGGGCAAGATCGTCACAGACAGCGGGACGAGCCACCAATCGGTCTAATCCTAAGCCACGAGAAACAACGCTCCGCAGAAAATGACTCACGGAGACCTGAGGGGACACCGGAGACCCTCATCACACTTGGACACATGGACCGAGGTAAGGCAACACCTCGAGGCATCCAGAACCAGTGTCTCAGACTGGACAGAAATGCCAAGACACCCACACAAGGTCACCTATCAACCACTGGGTCACCCCGGGTTGACCGGAACCAGATAAAGATGCACACAAGAGTAGGATAGAGAATCCTACCCCAAGCAAGAAGTCTCTTGGCCACCTTACAATGTAGTCTTAGCCCTCATAGGACATCAGGAGACATCCACGGGACAGCGGGCAGACCACAGGGACAAGCCAAGACAAGCAGAAACCAAAACGACAGAAATTGGAGAAGAAGGACTATAACGCACCACCCCTAGACCATTACACGAACGTGACGGTCTGGCGCTGGCCGTTACATTCCAGCCGTGATGGTCTAAAGCAGACGCGTCACAACCACGTGACGGTCACAGGGGGAGCCGTCACACACACCGCCCTAACCGAGAATACACAAGGCACGTAACGGCCTACACCAGGCGCGTTACACCACTCTGACACACCCGACCCGGGCCGTCAGGGCCAACAAACCTCAACTCAAAACGACACCTGAACGACGTAACGCGCTAGACCAGGCGCGTTACACAGCCTAACACCGCAAGGCAGACGCGTCAGGGCCAACAGGCTCAAGTCAAGAAAACCACTGACCGATAGGCACGTAACGGTCCATCACGGACGCGTTACAGACACCTAACACACGAGGGTGGGGCCGTTAGAGCCAACGACGCAGCCACCCAACTCATCCAGAACAGCACGTAACGGCCTAGGGCAGGCGCGTTATAACGCTGTGACGCACGGGGACACCACCGATACACTAACTGACTCAACGGGTCAAAGCTGGTCAAACGGAACGTAACGGCCTAGCTCGAGCGCGTTACACACACCTGACGCACTAGGGCAGGCGCGTCAGGGGAACCGACTTAACCAAACTACAAAACGACAAGACAGGCGTAACGCGTCGCACCGGACGCGTCAGGAGGCTGTGACGCGCCACCCCTGGGCCGTCACACTCCCAAAACCACTAAAAGCATAAAAATGCCCAGACGCTATGACGGTCTGTCGTGGGGCCGTCAGGGATTGTGACGGTCCCAGGAACGACTGCCACACCAGTCACAGCGAGAAAACAGAGGGTTGGCCAAAATGAGCCGTTCCACGCCCCATTCACGCCGAAGCGCAGGGGAAACAAGACTAGACGATGAAGAACCACTCTAGGAGGCTAAAAAGCCCACATGCACTGGTTAAAATGCTAGATCGGGGCGATTTTAAGAAATCGACCCTAAAAGAGTCAACGAGGTTCCCGGGCTCCTATCGGCCTCGAATGACCACCGATCAACACGAAACTAGCATGGATGGGATCCAGACATCCCCACGGTTAGTTCAAAACTAACCGAACTATAAATGGTTGCCGTTTTCCGACGAACCCTGAAAACCTCAAAAACCACAGTTTTCACAAACCCGGCCCGATCTCCCCCGATCGAGCACCAAATCACGCACGGAAACAGAGGAAGCGTGCAGAACAAGGTGGCGGTCCATCTCCCTACCTCCACCGAAGAAACCGTGCCCCGAAGGGACTAAACCATGCCGAAAACCACGCCGCGAGCTCAAACGTCAGCTTTGAATCCACCGTTTGGGATCGGGCCAGAACCATCTCGATCCTCGTCCCGTCGCGCACCCAGCCAGCTCCACAGCATCCCCAACACGTGCCTCTAGGTACCCCATCTACAGCCGGAGCTGAGGAGGCTCGAGAGGAGGGAAACGAAGAGAGAGAGACGGTGGCAGCGAATGAGAAGGAGGAGAGAGGAAAAGGAAAGAAAAAGGAAAAGAAATTAGGAATTTTCTTAATTTCTGAAAAATCCGATTTCTGGCCCTATCTCCGAAAAATACGCAAAAATAGTCGAAACGACCGGCTCGAAGAGTATATCGTCGCTGCAGCATCCACGAGTCGAGGAACTGACAAGTAAACTCACTGTAGGGTTCCGTAACTAGTACGAGAGAAAAATCCACACGGATCGTAAAACTCAACTCGGAAGCCACCAAAGCGAACCGAAACTCACCGAAACAAATCTAAAAGATCCAATAAAGATCCAGCAAGACCTACCAAGGATCCAGGGCATTACATCCTCCCCTCCTTTAAGAAATTTCATCTTCGAAATTAAGGACTAACAAAGGAGAAGCAGGGAACAACCCAACAACACCACCACGGAAACAACACAAATCTCGAGAAACACAGCTCAGAGGAACACTGTCAGACCACAATCATGAGCACATGCTCTTGATTGAGCACGGCACAAGTGGACACAAGTCCGACACCTCCGAAACAAGGCAACGTCGCTTACGTCTCACAGGGGAAAGAGACACGACTGCCACAACAACAAACAACCGACCGAGAAACACAACGGCAGCACGGCAAGCGACAGCTTACACGAGGAGACACAGTCCTCACAGCTGACAGCTCGACCACATCATCGGCTCCAGTGCCAAAGGCAACAGGGAACACCTGGCACACAGGACACCAATGACAACACTGGACCACAGGCACAACCAAGTCAGTCCTCATTCAGATATTACATCTGATCGAGTCGCAAGCTAACTCTAGGGAAGAAGAGTATAGCAAGGCTAACTTATAAGACATGGTCCACACAGAGACACAAAATCATAGAGAAACAGCGCCAAAACACCAACAACAATAGCAACACTTGCAGAATTCTTGCTCCGCACGGAACATAGAACAATGGAACACAACTGCAAGTAGGGTCACATCAAGGCACAAGAATAGCTGGGCACACGACCACAAGGGATGGGTCACGCATCAGATTGCTCACCAAGGAGAGACCCATGACAACGAGAAACGACAACAATCTCAGGGAACGCAACTCAAGGACTACGAACACGCCTCGAGAGCACAACACCCAAGAGAAGAAAATGCAGAGTAGAGGGTACTCAATCAGCAGGAATGTTGACAAATTCCCCAACACTCGCAAATGCCAATGCCAATACTAGACAAACACCAGCAACTGCACGGCAACAGACGAAGTCAAGGCATAAGAAGCCAAGACGAAGTCCCATCGAGAAAGAACAAATCTCTCGACCAGTGGGTAGCCAACCCACACGCTTCAGCTGCATACTCAACAACACACGCAGGCATCAGAAGAGACCTCGGTATCCGCATCTCAGTACACACCAGATGCCTTCGCAACCAATGAAGATCGCAAACAACATGCCACGAGTACCGATCCAGCGAACAACCGATCACTAGGAGCCCAAGTGCAACAGAGAAGAGTACCAGCTTCAGCACAAAGCACAAGGAAAAAGCTAATCTCGGCTTACCTTCACATCCTGAAAAATGGTAAATGAGCCTTCACAATACATCAGCCGTTAGACACGGCACGACAATACAGTACACAACAGCTCTTAACACCATCATGGAGTCCAAAGCCAAGCAACCGTATAGCAAAGAGCAGATCAGGCTCAAAACAAGGCGGTCCACACTTAAGCGGACACAGGACAAAGACATCACCAAGACAGTAATTCCAAGGCAAACCTCGAAAAGATTCCACCAGAAGGGACGAGAAGCAGGAAGCTCAATCATAAAAGCTCACCAAGAAGGGAAATCCTAGCTTGCCTGAGCAACTTATCCAACACGGAATCTAATCGAGCACTTCAACGAAAGCAAAACACATCAGGAGATGAACAGACTCAAGTCGGGACGACCAAGACAACGTGAGAACGTGTACGGTCACCAGACCAAGGCTAAAGGTCAACAGTAACCTGAACAACACACGGAGAAAACCTCAAACAACGTACTACAGATTCAAGCCTTCCGGCGAACACTGCCAAGTACAACATGATCGAAACAAACATAATGACGAAAAAGAAACACCTCGTCACAACCTGACGAGAGCAGAACCATCTCATATAGTGCCGGGACAGCACGCACAAGACAACATATGAAGAAAACAACGTGATAAATCATCGCAACACCAAAGCCAGCTGAAGACTGTACTAGACTCTCACGACTCTGGATACTGTGTATCTCAAATTCCCATGTACTTCACACAACAATGCTCTGACAGCTCAGAAAAGAACTCCGAACATCTCAGAACACTGCTCTGATACCAACTGTAGTGACCCGGATCCCGGATACCAGATGTACCTGGTAGAACTACCGAATACACGTGATACCACTTGGAACCCGCGAGGCCTCCCAAGAGCGGGAAAGCTCTGAAGGGAAAAAGGCATGTGTAGAGTACATTGAAGCCACAGAGATATAACAGAAGCAATTAAATTTCATTAGATCGGTTTGCTAAAGTAGCAGAAATAAAATTATTTTTTAATTAATAGTTCAATTTTAACAATTATACACCAGAGTCAAGTCCAAAGCTAAAGACAACAAGTCTAGCACAGTACAGTCGACAGAAAGAAAAGACGTACCGAGAAGTCGGGGGAAGCCCGACGCAGGTACCAGCTGGCCACAACGACATGCTACGAGCAAGCGCTCCAGGAACTACCCGGAAGCAGAATGAAAGACGTGACCCCACCTGAAAAGCAGGGGTGAGCCTCGTGTCACTGGCTCAGTAGGGGTCACGCGGATCTCCACTGAAAAACACGCAGTAACACGGAACACAAAACAACAGGTGTAGTAAAGCGGGAAAACTACACTACAAAGCTGTAAAGCTACTCTAGAAGCCGTAGAGAACAGACGGGGAGTAGGAGTAGGGAACAAGCAACGAAGGGGAAGAACCCGTGCCAGACAAGTGGCGGCCGAACTAACCTCGGCATCCCAAACTACTCCAAGCAACGACAGAAGGGCGACTCTGATCTAACAAAGTCAGAAGTTACCGATCTGCCGACCCAACACCAGGTCTAAGACGAAGACCTGCAAGAACAGACAAAAGGTCTAGAAAAGACCCACAAACTCGACGGCACACACAAGACTAGAACATCGTGCACACTGCCCCACGCACGACCAGAACATCATGCATGTGACAGAACACTAACCTCAGGTATAGCCACTGAAAGGCCAACATAGAAAGGCCACGACGTGCAAGAAACGTCGAGAGTCACGTGCCACGTGACGGAAAACACCTCCTCCTCACAAGAGGAACAGCCAGCTGCATCCACTGACATCTTATGCTGGGCCACAAGTGTCTCGCCTACGATACTGCCAAAACCACGGTAGAGTCATAGACACGCGCTGAACCGAATAGGAACAATAGCAACAACAGAACAAGTAACTAGTCAGGGTCACGCCCGTCGATGCATGTCCTCAGCCCCTGACCACGTGTGCACACACTGGCTCTAGCCTAAGCCAGGTTTTCTAGCTAGTTTTCTCCCTCGGTAGGACGCTACCGTTGGCTGGGAGCCCACAGAACTAGCTTACAAATCATATCTCAGGAACACCCCTCCGCCATCACCAGGCGAGTCGGCACTAAAAGGCCTAGGGAAAAAAACAATCGGAGGCGTACAAAACATAAAACTCTGAAACACAAGTGCTAGAGTACTAACAGGCAGACACACTGTCACACGTACTACAAAGCACCACTGGCAGTACGGCAACTACCAACAGACTCAGGACTAGGCAACTAGACCTACCACGTAACGATCCTGAGTCGAACGGCTCAAGGGCAAGATCGTCACAGACAGCGGGACGAGCCGCCAATCGGTCAAATCCTAAGCCACGAGAAACAACGCTCCGCAGAAAATGAATCACGGAGACCTGAGGGGACACCGGAGACCCTCAGCACACCTGGACACACGGACCGAGGTAAGGCAACACCTCGAGGCATCCAGAACCAGTGTCTCGGACTGGACAGAACTGCCAAGACACCCACACAAGGTCACCTATCAACCACTGGGTCACCCCGGGTTGACCGGAACAAGACAAAGACGCACACAAGAGTAGGATAGAGAATCCTACCCCAAGCAAGAAGACTCCTGGCCACCTTACAATATAGTCTTAGCCCTGATAGGACGTCAGGAGACATCCACGGGACAGCGGGCAGACCACAGGGACAAGCCAAGACAAGCAGAAACCAAAACGACTGAAATTGGAGCATAAGGACTGTAACGCACCACCCCTAGACCGTTACACGAACGTGACGGTCTGGCGTTGGCCGTTACATTCCAACCGTGACGGTCTAAAGCAGACGCGTCACAACCACGTGACGGTCATAGGGGGAGCCGTCACACACACCGCCCTAACCGAGAACGCACAAGGCACGTAACGGCCTACACCAGGTGCGTTACACCGCTCTGACGCACCCGACCCGGGCCGTCAGGGCCAACAAACCTCAACTCAAAACGACACATGAACCACGTAACGCGCTAGACCAGGCGCGTTACACAGCCTAACGCCGCAAGGTAGACGCGTCAGGGCCAACAGGCTCAAGTCAAGAAAACCACTGACCGACAGGCACGTAACGGTCCATCACGGACGCGTTACAGACACCTAACGCACGAGGACGGGGCCGTTAGAGCCAACGACGCAGTCACCCAACTCAGCCAGAACAGCACGTAACGGCCTGGGGCAGGCGCGTTACAACGCTGTGACGCACGGGGACACCACCGATACACTAACCGACTCAATGGGTCAAAGCTGGTCAAACGGAACGTAGCGGCCTAGCTCGAGCGCGTTACACACACCTGACGCACTAGGGCAGGCGCGTCAGGGGAACCGACTTAACCAAACTACAAAACGACAAGACATGCGTAACGCGTTGCACCGGACGCCTCAGCAGGCTGTGACACGCCACCCCTGGGCCGTCACACTCCCAAAACCACTAAAAGCATAAAAATGCTCAGATGCTGTGACGGTCTGTCGTGGGGCCGTCAGGGACTGTGACGGTCCCTGGAATGACCGCCACACCAGTCACGGTGGGAAAACATAGGGTTGGCCAAAACGAGCCGTTCCACACCCCATTCACTCCGAAGCACAGGGGCAACAAGACTAGATGATGAAGAATCACTCTAGGAGGCTAAAAAGCCCACATGCACGGTTTAAAATGCTAGATCGGGGCGATTTTAACAAATCGACCCTAAAAGAGTCAACGAGGTTCCCGGGCTCCTACCGGCCTCGAATGACCACCGATCAACACAAAACTAGCATGGATGGGATCTAGACATCCCCACGGTCAGTTAAACACTAACCGAGCTACAAATGGTTGCCGTTTTCCGGCGAACCCTGAAAACCTCAAAAATCACGATTTTCACAAACCCGGCCCGATCTCCCCCGATTGAGCACCAAATCACGCACGGAAAGAGAGGAAATTTGAAGAACAAGGTTGCGGTCCATCTCCCTACCTCCACCTAAGAAACCGTGCCCCGAAGGGACTAAACCGCGCCGAAAACCATGCCGCGAGCTCAAACGTCGGCTTTGAATCCACCGTTCGGGATCGCGCTAGAACCATCTCGATCCTCGTCCCGTAGCGCACCCAGCCAGCTCCACAGCATCCCCAACACGTGCCTCTAGGTACCCCGTCTGCAGTCGGAGCCGAGGAGACTCGAGAGGAGAGAAACGAAGAGAGAGAGACGTCGGCGGCGAATGAGAAGGAGGAGAGAGGAAAAGGAAAGAAAAAAGAAAAGAAATTAGGAATTTTCCAAATTTTTGGAAAATCAGATTTCTGGCCCTATCTCCGAAAAATACGCAAAAATAGTCAAAACGACCGGCTCGAAGAGTACATCGTCGTTGCAGCATCCACGAGTCGAGGAACTAACAAGTAAACTCACCATAGGGTTCCGTAACTAGTACGAGAGAAAAACCAACATGGATCGTAAAACTCAACTCGGAAGCCAGCAAAGCGAACCGAAACTCACCGAAATAAATCCAAAAGATCCAATGAAGATCCAGCAAGACCTACCAAGGATCCAGGGCATTACACCTGATCTTTAGGACCAAAGATGGCCCTAGCTGGATACAGAGCGCTCTTCTCGAAGGTGCGGGAAGTGGTCGTCACCATGTGATCGAAGTTGAAGCACATGTGTACCTCTATCCACACTTGTAGCAAATAAAGGCTCCCCATCATGCTTCCTTCCATGCTCATTTGTGTCAACCCACAATATAGATGAGCTAGCATGGCCTGGGAAAGGGAACGCCCTTCCCACAAGAGAGTCAATGGCCCGATGTTCTCTCGCGTCAATACATCCTCAGATGTCGAGAAGAGCAGCGCCCCGCCGAGATAGCATCAATCCTCGCATCAGTCTCTCTACATCAGTGTAGACGGCAGGAGAGTCGTCCACCCTCGAGGGAAAGAAAAACAATAAACAATAATAATAAGCAATGACAATGATGAAAGGGTGATCGCCAGAGAGGTATAGACGGCGGGAGTCGTCGTCTACCCTCGTCTGTCTTAGGAGATGGAGATAACGAGATCAACTCAAGGAGAGAAAGAAAATAGGGATGCGGAACGGACTCCGGTACGTGGCGGAGATAGGGGTCGAAAGACCCTCTCGCGCAAACTGACCCCTTCCCGGTAAGCGTGACTTACCGTTCCACGAGTAGTTTTTCATATACCGGGAAGTCCGAGAATCTGCATAACAGAAATGGAGAGACACGTAAACTCAGAAATTGCAACGGTATATCATTCTCCAGACAATTATAAGGACAATACAAACAAAGACGTACCACCACAGGACATTGGTCTTTGTGGGGTTCTAACAGCAATGCAATAACATCAACACTAATGAATATATATGTACATATTAAGACCACCGCAAGACATTGGCCTTACGGAATTTTTATTGCAACATAAATAATAAATATTATATGTACATACCATCGCGAGACATTGGCCTTTGCGGGACTTTTGTAGCGATATAAATAATAAGTATAACTATATACAAAAGACCACCGCAAGGTATTACCCCTCCGCGGGGTTTTTTATTATAATAACTATATATATATAACAGGAAAAGGAAAAAGGGATCAAATAAACCGCCGCGAGATGTTACTCTCCGCGGGGTTTTAAAGCGATGATGGGGGATGCTAAAATTAAATAGTTAGGGGTTAGGAGGTTAGCGTGCAGAAATTAAATTACTGGAATGAAGATGGTCACGGGAGATGACCCACCGCACCAGTTAGATAAGACCACCGCGAGGAACAAGTTCCTTGATCGGGGTCAGATCAAAAGAATGCAGAAAATTAAACCACCGCGAGGAACGAGTTCCTTGATCGGGGTTGGAATTGAAAGTGCAGAAAATTAAACCACCGCAAGGAACGAGTTCCTTGATCGGGGTTGGAATTGAATGTACAAGAAGTTAAACCACAGCGAGGAACGAGTTCCTTGATCGGGGTTAGAATTAAAAGTGCAGAAAATTAAACCACCGCGAGGAACGAGTTCCTCGATCGGGGTTAGAATAAATAAAAAAGGGAATTAAATAAACCACCGCGAGATGTCACTCTCCGCGGGGTTCTAAAGCGATGATAGGGGAGGGTTAGAATGTAGAAATTAAATTACTGAAATAAAACGGTCGCGGGAGATGGCCCACCGCACCAGTTAGATGAGACCACCGCGAGGAGCTCGTTCCGTCGACGGGGTTTGAACAAATAAAAGGGGATCAAGTAAACCGCCGCGAGATGTCACTCTCCGCGGAGTTTTGAAGCGATGATAGGGGAGGGTTAGAGTTAAGCAGTTAACGGTTAGGATGTTAGAATGCAGAAATTAAATTACTGAAATAAAATGGTCGCGGGAGATAGCCCACCGCACCAGTTAGATGAAACCACCGCGAGGAACTGGTTCCGTCAACGGGGTTTGGTCAGAAAAATAAATAACAAAAGAAGGTGAAGAGAAATGTGATCGCCAGGGGTTGAGAACCCCACAGGAAATGTTCTGATCGCGTTCGCCGCCGAAGCGGGAGCAGTGCGGGTCCTCTGTTCCTCTTCGGTCGGCCGGCCGACGAAGAGGGCCTTGTTTTGGTTACCCTGATTTTATTATTCTTTTATTTTATTTTATCTTTTATTATTATATTCTTTTTAAGTTTTGTTGCTTTTATTATTATTTTTATATTTTTATGTCGTTTTAAAGAGTTGCAAGAAAATGAAGAAATAGACTAAGAGATAGATGATAGAATAAGATAATATGATTTAAGGAAAAACCACTAAGAAAATAGAGGTAGAGTGAGAGACGTATTTTAGAGAAAACAGAAAAGAACGGGGATGGAGGTTTAACGATATATGATAACAACAAGTGAGAGAGGATAGACTTATTTTTAGACAAGATAGAGAGGGATGAGGGTGAAAATTTAACAACGAATAACAATAATAGGGAAAGAACTAGAATAGATGAGAGAGACGATAGCCGGGTACCTCAAAATAGGAGAGATGGTCGCATTTATATCTCCGAACTGAGGGCACGCGAGTTGCTCCTCCTACTCTTTTGGCTGACTGAAGAAGCGGACTTCCGGACTGTTAACCCTGCACGGAGAAAACAAACGAAGAGGAACAACTAAATAAGAACGAAGGAGGTGTAGTACCAATTCTTTAGAAACTGATATTAAGAATAACGTAAACGAATACTCACATGGTTGGTGGTATTTGAAACCCCTTTTACAACTAAAGGGTGGACAGATAATGTGATGAATGAACAAGTGAGGGGTCTCTCAGGGAGAGAAATGCAACATGGACGATAGGTAATGATGCAGGCAATGCAACGTAACTAATGAAACAAAAATAAATAAGACGATGTGGTGAGAATGAGAAGACTTATTGGGCTGCCGATGACAGGCTCGAGAATGCGTGTCGGGGACGCGGACGTAGCACGGCGAAGGGCCTTCACAGTAGACTCCAGGAATTGGTTAGGCTGAACATAAGAACACGCATGCATACACATGTGTACGAGAGGTAAACACATTTACATTAACATATGTATAAACATATTAAACATCATAAACGTATTTACGTAAACATGTATATATAAACATATACGTAAATACGTCTAAGGAAAGGAACAAGACTTTGGGAAAGAAGGAGAGAAAGAAAGAGAAAAAAATTTTTTTTATAGATTATATCTTTTGTTAAGATTTTGTTCTAGAAGAAAGAGGGTAAGCTACACATGTGATATGTATATGATATATATATATATATATATTATATATATGTGGGAGAAAGAATGAAAGAGAGAGGGGGAGAGGAGATGAGAGAGGGGGAGAGGAGAGAAGGGAAAACAGAGAGACAGAAATAACCGAGAGAGGGAAAGATAAAAAAGAAAATAAAAGGGGGGAGGGGGTAGAGAGGAAGAGAGAAAGAGGAGTTTTAAAAAAAATGTATAAAAAAAAGAGAGATAGATCGGATGGTGAGAGAGGGGAAGAGAGAGTGAGGGGGAGAGAGAGGGAAAGAGAGAGTGAGGGGACAGAGAGAGGGGGAAAAGAGAGATGATGGGGAGAGAGGGAGAGAAGAAGAGAGAAGACAGAGGGAGAGAGAATAGGTGGGAAAAAAAAAAAATAAAATAAAAAAGAGAGTGAGTGAGATCGAGAGAGAGAGGAAGAGAGAGAACCGAGAGAGAGACAATGATGAGAGTAGAGAGAGTAAGATGAGAAATAATAAAAAAATATAAATAAGAGAGATAGAGAGGGGGGTGCGAGAGGAGAGAGAGGGGAGAAATAAAGAAAGAAAAACAATGAAATGAGAGAGGGATTGAGTGAAAGAGCAGAGAGAGGGGTGGAGAGAGAGAACGTGAGAGGGTAAAAGAGAGGGGAGAAAAGGATAATGAAAAAAACAAATAAAAGAAAGAGAAAGTGGGGGGAGATCGAGAGAGAGAGAGAGAGAGAGGGAGAGGGTGAGAGCAGAGAAATGGGAGAGAGAGAAGATGCTAAAAAAAATAAATAGAGAGAGATCGGGTGAGAGAGATAGAGAGAAGAAGAGAGAGATACGGGGGAGAGAAGAGAGAGCCGCGATAGAGAGAAAGAGAGAGAGGGGGGTACGGGAGAGAGAAACGCAGGGGGGAGAGGGAGAGAACGTGAGAAGGGGGGGTGGTGGAGGTGGAACGCGGCGACGGCGGCGACCAGCGGTGCAGAAAGACGGACGAGGGCGGTGTCTGCGGCGTCGTGGAGAGGAGGGCGGCTGTGGTAGCGTCCGGCGTGCATGCGTAGGCGGGGTGAAGGCGATGACGACGGCGTCGGTTGGCGGAGGGGAGACGGTGATGGCTGTTAACAGAGAGAGGGAGAGGTCAACCGCGGCGTCAGTGGTGAGGTGGTTGCAGGCGCGGAGGGGGAGCAGCAGCAGGTGGCTCGAACGGCGGTCGCGATGTGGGGATGAGGCAGCTTGCGGTGAAGACGTGGGGAGCACCGACGATCACGGCAGTGGAGAGCGGCGGCTCAGCGTTGCATGCACGAGGGTGTTGCCGAAGTTGGTGGCGTGGTGCAGAGAGGTCTCCGGCGTGAAGTGTTGTTGGAGGTGAGGGAGACAGTGGAGATGACGACGTGTGCGGATAACTCGTGCGGTGGCGTCTGGCAACGATGGCGCAGGGCTCGCGGCCGCCGGCGGTGGTCTTGGACGCTGACGGTACGGCCGGTTGGAGGGCGTCGTGGGCGAGAGGGCTTCACGGGAGTCTTGTCCCAGACGCGGACGGTGGCGTAGACGATGACGGGGTGGACGACGACGACGAGGTGGGCGACGACAGCAGCTCGCGGGCTTGACGGTGCTGAACGGACGGTGCAGTGGGGTGTCGGCGAAGGTGCAGTTGGTGGAGAGCGGTGTTTGCGGCGTTCAGGTGACAGCCGCATCGGTGACAACGGAGGTGATGTTGGCGGCGATGCTGTCGGCGGCGTGGATGCGGTGGACGATGCGAGCGACAGGGGGGTTTCGTAGCTTACAGAGAGAAAGAGAGGGAGAGGGAGAGGTGATGAGGGAGGTTCCACGGTGGAGTTGCATGCATGCGGGTTAGAGAGGGAGTGGCATTGCGGTGTGAGCAGAAGGGAGTGAGAAGGAGAACGTGGGGAGGAAGAGGGTGTATGCGTTGTCAGAGAGACAGTGAAGGAGGGAGAGATCTCCGTGGGAGGGTGTTGGTGGCCTGATGGATGGAAGAGGGGAGGGGAGGTGATGGGTTAGCCGAGAGAGAGATGGGCTCCAGAGGAGAGAGGGGCATGTAGAGAAGAGTGAGTGTGGGGGGGAAACAAAGAGACAGAGAGGGTGAGAGTGAGAACAATGTGTGCATGTGTGTGTGCCTTGGTGGAGAGGGGTGTGTGCAGTGAGGTGAGGGGGAAAGAAAGAGACAGAGAGGGTGGGGGAGAGTGAGTTAAAAAAGAGAAAGGAATAGGAATAAAGAAAGGGATAATATAAAAAAATAAATATTTTATTTGTTTTGTTTTGTTTTGTTTGTTTTGTAACTACTTATATATATATATATATATATATATATATATATATATATAATAGATTAAAAAGTAATAATTATGTTATTTTTACGTAAACATAATGATATATATACATATTTTTTAGGCTTGTATTTATTTTTCTCTTTTTATTTTTTTTATATGTATATTTTTTTTTATTTCTCTCTCTCCCAAAATTACGGAAATCACTCAAATAAATGGAAATTGTAAGCCGCTTTGGAGCATCACGGTATAATATGAAATTTTCTCACAGTAACGTCAAAATGGCGTGTCTACAGCTGCCCCGCCTTGGCATCCACTTTGTAAGGGAGGAACGTGTAATGGAATGAAACGAAGTGTATTAGCATGAAATGGAATGGACTGAAAAGTGGATGACAAGGTGTGATGAGACACGCTTCTAACATCACATGATGGGAATCTTTCCTGAGTTCCACAACAAAGCAACCTTGAGAAAGATCCTCCGAAATCAACGATTGTTTGGATGGTAAATAAACTAGGAAGGATATTGTGTACACTGGGCACAAATAAACTAAAAGGACCAACTTCACGGTGCGGAAGTACCTGGGTCGTAAACCTGCAGGTTTCACCATTGGGGAGCGGTTACCAGCCATTGTGGAAGTGCTGCAGCCAAGGTGGGTCCAAGGGAAATTGCAAAGATGAATTGGAGACATATCCAAACAATGGTTTCATCCAGAAAAATAACCCAAGACATCCTCGGGGAAACTCAATACTTGACTCGGAATAGAATATCTCATATTTAAGCAATTAAGCACAGTGGCTCACACAATCAAAGTAAGTGAATGATTTTTCACAATGAACTCAAAGTCCTACATGAATGCATGATGGGTTTAAAAGAAAAATATAAAGCAAAAGAAAATAGAAAGTATCCAATGATAATATTGTTAAGCTGCGGAGACTGGGTCAAGATACCGATCCGATGAGCTGATACTGAGCCGGGGCCCGTTTATCCACGTACCGACACACCGGACGGAACCGTCATCCCCAAACTATCACATCCTAACGGCCTATCCGTACGTCCTAAATTCCTCTGAAATGATCACTATTTTTGTTGAAGGGGAACTCAAACTCTAGATTTATCCAAGACATAAGGTCCTTGGTATACTCTAATAGCGTAGATATCATATAGTATGATGCATGACACAATGGGGCCAATCACCGTAGTGACTGAGGGTGGGACAGTGTGATCCCACTTTTTTTTATTTTTTATTTTTTATTTTTTGTTTCTTTTTGATTCCTACAATCAACAGTTAGCACACAATTATCGCATAAGAAATAAAATTGCATTCTACTATACAAAGAAATCCACACAGCAAAATGATTCACAGAGACTACCAAAACACTGTGCAAGGCAAACCACATTCCCTCGGTTAAAGTCCATGACGGTAACTCATCATTAATATTTGACTTTTACCGTTTTACTGCCCTTCTTCCTATAAGTACCCCCCAACACTTAGCCAAATGCATTCAACGGTGGTTTTATGCTTTTGAGGTGGGAAGAGAGAGTTCCCAGCCTGTGGAGATGGAGGGTGAATCTTCCCGCCCTACCAAAAGGGGGAGGTTCGATCGTGGTTTCAAGAAATTGACCAACTTCGGAGGTCATCTGTGCGAAAGAATCCGCTTACGGATGGTAAGTCCAATCAGTTCTCTCTTTCTTTACGCACGAGTTCTTTCTTATGCTTTTCTTTTCTTTCTTCTCAGCCGTATCCTCTCTTTCCGGGTCCCAGAAGATTCTCCAGACTACCCTGGCTTACAAAGCTCACTTCCAACATTACTACCGACATGAGGGTTTTTATTTCAAAGTGGCACCTTCAAGGCCTGGTTATCCATGCCAAATACTACAACCAGATTTACATGGATTGGGCAGCCATGGGTGCACTGATAGAGGTTTGGCACCCTGAAACCCACACCTTCATTTTTCAGACTTTTGAATCAACGATCCTTCTGGAGGAGGCGGAACTCCTGCTTGGCTTAAAAAGATTCAGGAATGATGGCAAAATAAAAATTTTGCGCCTGGGGAAGAAAATGTCCCCTGAGGAGATTCTGAGAGGCTTCATGCCCTGCGAAGTTATTAAACAAGTTCAGACTCAGAGGGGAATCAACCTACAGAAGCTGGCAGATTGGACTATGAACGGTTTGGAAAGACCGCCAAGTGACGAACGTTTAGAAGCACTCATGAAAGGGTTCGTGATTTGTTTGGCGGGAGCTCTCCTCTTCCCAAGCATCGAGAACATCCTGGAGGAGGATCAATTGGGAGCGATATGTGGACTCTGGAAGGGCAAAAGAGTGGGACCAGCCGTCCTTGCCTACCTTTACAGCGGTCTTACGGCTTCCAGCATGGGTCAGCCCCCCTATGGGTGCATGTTTCTCCTCAATTGCTGGATCGATCTCCATTTCAAATTTGATCGCTGCAAGGAGGCACGAACTACTTCCAGAATCTTCCAACAAAGCCCCCTTTATCACATGGTTGATGTGTTGGGTTTTGGCGGGAGCGTGGTCAATCGCATGCCTCGGCTGAAGTCACGTGGAGACTGGCGTGCTTACTTCAACAATTTGGAGCGGGATGCGTTTACTCACGCGCCAGCATGTTTACTTGGACGTGAGCTTCTTGCGAGATCCTCCCCTGACGCGAAACTCCAGCTTATCGGTGCAACCGAGTTTGTTCTTTACAGCTCACACCGGTGTTGCCTACAAATCGGCCTTCCGCGGCACTCTTTTTCTACACCATCCGATCTCCTTTTGATTAAGGCGAGGGATTTAGACACGGAAGGTGATGCCAAAGGTAGGAAAGCTATCAAAGCAGCGTGGAAGGCAAGCGTTCCACGGAAGACGATGGTGACTGTGAGTGAGGATCGTGAGCTGTTGAAGACTTATGTAATGAAACTGGGGAAATTGAGGCCTGAGGTGCCCTAACCCTAATGTATCTCATTTTAGAATAAATGCCAAGCCTTAATGTTGTTGTACGTTCCTTGAATCCCCTTTTCCCCTTTTACTTTTGGTATCGGCTGCTTGGAGTGGCAGACGCCGGACGACGGGTAGCCGTCATCGGTCGGGAACCGAAGGACCAGAATAACTCTAGCACGAGGGGTTGCCCTGAGGTGTCCTAGAGCTGAAGGTTTCTCTCCGGATGTCAAGGAGAGATGTAAGGGGGAAGAGTGGAGGGAGGCGAGGATGGAGCGGCATCGAGGTTGGCACAAGGAGGGCAATGAAGCTTTGGGAGAAGCAGCGAATGGACGCATCAATTCCTCAGAGTCATTACAGATTAGGGCAGAATCGGAGCTCGCAGTGGAGGAGCTCCTGAAGTTGGTGCAGTCTCCTTTGTGAAGCAGAGGGCAGCTCAGCCAGCGGCCTTGACTTCGAGAACCTCGCGGCCATCGGGATCGCGAGAGAAGCAAGAGGATGATGAAGAGCACCGCCAAAGAGCCGGTGGGAACTTACGGTACGGCAAAGCGATTGCTGCGTCACGGGACTATAGAAAGCCTCCGAGGGACTTCTTGTCTTCGGAGAGAAGAGAGAATAGGAGTGACCAGGAGGGCGACGAGGGTTAATGAATGGCTTGTACACCCACTCTTTCCTCATGACGGGCTCAAACCCTTATATAGATGTATAAGTGGAATGGGTTGGTTTAAGGGCAGCTCGCTGGCCCTAGGGTGCGTTCCTTCTGGTATACTCTTCTTCTTCACCACGTGGGTCCCGTGAGACATGCTCGATGAGTCATCTCCTCGAAACATGGGGTAGTGACTTGTGATAGCCATGATCGTCAAAAGGAATCTTCCACCGCCTTTGAAATGACGGCCCCTTAGTACTATATTCCCACGTGAATGTCCTAATTTTCTTTCTTTGCGCTGTAAGTGGTCACAATAGGACAAGGGACATGGGGAATCTTTAGACCGTATCATGGCTCTGAAGCATTCGCCCGACATGGCAGAGTGGCATCCGAGGGCACCTTGGCCATGGCTTGAGTGGAAGCTATCACCAATTTCAATAGTGTCGGCCCCTGTCACAAGGGACACGTGGATTCTTCAGACTGTATTACGGCTCTGAAGCCTTCACCCGACATGACAAAATGGCATCCGAGGACACCTCGGCCATGGCTTGCAGTGGAAGACATCACCAATTTAAATAATATCGGCCCCTGTCACAAGGGACACGTGGATTCTTCGGACCGTATTACGGCTCTGAAGCATTCATCCGACATGGCAAAGTGGCATCCGAGGACACCTCGGCCATGGCTTGCAATGGAAGCTATCGCTAATTTCAATAATATCGGCCCCTGGCCCTGTTTTCCCGCATAAATGTCCCCCGTTTTCTTTCGTTGCGCTAGCAGTAGTCACAATGGGACAATGACCACGGGGAATCTTTGGACCAAATAGGAGGACAAGTCAACAAATCACGCGTCTGAATCGATCACTCCACATGGTAGAGTGACCGTAAAAGTAAAGAGAGGGTGACTTGTCGTAAGAGCTGTTGCTAGGGGTGATAGTGATAGATCCAGATCACCTTCTTTCCGATCCTATGAATACCTTCCCTTTCCCTCGACCTGGAAGCACCAAGGTCCTGAGATCAGACTTGAGGAGTGCAAATTTGTAAGGAAGGGAGGTTACGAGTGTTGCTCATTTTTTTAGGATGGAGGGTGAATCCAGCTTCAGAGCAGAAGGTGAGTCTTTCTGCTCCTCGAAGAGGAGCAGATCAGGTAGCAGTTCCAGGAGACTCTCAGAAGTCGAAGGACAACTGAGTGAGAGGACCCGATCACAGCTTGTAAGTGGCTTCTTTGGTTTCCTTCCTTCATCCTTTTCTTCTCCTTTCTTGCTTAGCAATGCTCCCCTTTTTCACCTTTGTGTATGTGCAGAGCATGATGCGCTCGCACATTTCGTGGGAGCTGGGAGTGGCAGCGTATCGAGGTCTCCCGGACTTCCAAAAGGCCAGGCTAGACGTGATGGGGTTCGGTGCCTTCCTTCAAATCGAGCCGATAAAGCTCGACCTTGCCCTGATCCAAGCATTACATGAAAGATGGGATCCGGCGAGTCGGGCATTCCTGATGCCTTGGGGGCACATGGTGCCCAGTCTGGAAGATATGGTCCGCATTACGGGCCTCAAAGTGGATGGAGAGGCAGTGACCGGCGTCACTTATGCGGATTACTGAGAAGGTGCCCAGAAACTGTTAGGATTGGAACTCGATGGACGGAAGAATAGGTCAGTAGCCAAGACATCGATCCTGGAGGTGTTAGGGCTTACTGACATCCGTCCACGGGATGACGAGTCCTTGGAGGAATTTATGGAAAGGGCAGAGAGAGGTGCCCGTGCTGTATACTGTGCAGATGCCAGCAACTGGGAAAGGACCAACATGGACCTGAGGAGGTTCCTCCTCTTTCTGCTAGGTAGGCTGCTACTGGGCTCCAAGGGAGACAACATACACTGCCGCTTCCTAGAGCTGCTTGTGGACTTGGAGAGAGTAGGACAATACGCTTGGGGGGGCTGCCATACTAGCGCATTTATTCACAGGTCTGTCGCAAAGGACAGGCCGAGAGGTGACAATAAATGGATTTACGCCCTTCATCCAGGTAAAAGATTATTTTGTTGTGGTTTTTGTTTTATGCTCTCTTTTTTTTCTTGTATTCGTTGATGCCAATGACACATGATGGTATAGCTATGGAGCTACTATTATATTCCAATGGGGAGAGCTCGACACTGTCGGCCAGTGACGATCCCGTTGGCTAGGCGGTGGCAACCCATCATGAGTACATCACCATTATCCTACCAGCTGATGGTATCGAGACGGGAGCTACAAGAGTTCCCTGCAACGATGGTAGGATACTCTTTTCTATTTTTTTTATTTTGTTCATTTTTTTACCATTTTTTGTATTTTTTGAGTAACTAAGAAGATATGTACAACCAACCTAGATGAACTGGAGGCCTTACTCGAACATGGTCGATGCCGACCAGCCATGGGTAATTGGAAGCCGTGCCCGATTTGGACGGGACCTCTGGCTCCATTGCTTGAATGAAATTGAGCCACTAAGGCTACGATTAGCCATGAGGACCCTCGGGCTTGCCCAGGAATGGGTGGATATAACCTCCTCACCCAGCGTCGGGAAGAAGACGTGTGGGCCAGTAACCTGCGTTGATTGGAGGGTGCGCTTCCCCGAATAGTATGAAGACTGGCAGCGGGGTGGCACGCTCGTGGAATCGCAAGCGCAAGATAGTGAAGATTACCTACGGCTATATAGGGCAATGTATGCGGAGAGGCTCCAGCTTGGAGGGCTTATAGAGGTAAAGTAAAACACCATTTTTTTTGTCTTTTATAATTTCCATTTTTTTATTTTTATTTGTGAACTCAAGAGCAATGGCTGCAGAATGCCCGTGACACCATAATAACGAACTTACAAGCTCGTTTAACGGACACGGAGCGAGAGTTAACTGACACCCGAGCGGCTTTGGGTTCATCAGTAAGTGTATATATACATACTTCTGGCATGATTTGAAATTAATGGCGTTAACCCTTTAACTATCACCTCTCATATGTGTACGCAGCGTGCCCAGCTCGATGTAGTTTCATCGGCGATGGGGGCAGACGGCGTTTCTTCCAGTCTATGGATTCCCACTTCAGAGTTAGATCTACTCCACGAGCAGCTTGCTCATGCCACCCAGCGGGCTTTGGAAGCAGAAGGGATGCTTTCTGTACAGGTGAGAGCCTCACCATTTCATATCCTTTGTTCAAGCGTTAAAGCCTGAGATGAAATGTTTGGCAGGAGAAAGAAACGGAGGAGGCACTCGCGCATGCCGCCCAGAAGGAAGCTAGAATAGCCGAGCTAGAAGAGGAACTGCAGCGTCGTCCAGGTGACGACTTTTCTAGGGATGCTATAGAGCTGAGGATCACCCTTCAGCTGGAGAGGGAAGACAGAGCGAGAGAACGTGCTGAGAGGGAAAAGGCCAAGGAACGAGAGAAGGCCAAGAGGTCGGCCGAAAAAGAGGAGAAGAGGGCCCTGGAGGCCCAAATATTTGAATTGAAGACCAGTCTCGGCCTCGCCGAGCAGTGGCTAAAGGACGGTGAGGAACGCTACCGAAGAGCACGAGAGCGTGGCTTTCGTGTCAGCAGCTTCTTTGGTGCCCCCGCAGATCGGCGCCGGGGAGTAGAGATAGAAAGAGGCCCACAAAGCGATAGAAGGACCGCATTCCATGATTCGATAGCACCCTCAAGAGTGTCTCGCCCGGAGGGTGGCGGGACAAGTAATGTGGAGAGAGAAGGTGAAACCTGATGTAGACTTCTATTTGTTTTTAGTTGAGAGTGGAATAAATTAGTTCGTGCTTGGTTCTCTACTTTTCTTGATCACTCTAGTCCCTGCATACACTTAAGCAAACAAGTTAGCATCTCTGCTCTGACTTGCCCCTTGCTCAATAAATAAACATGATTTGAGCTGTCCTTGATAACGAGTCAAGGGGCAAGCCTTTATTAACAAAGGCAATAATAAAGGATAATGAATGCGACAGACAAGCACACGGATGCAAACGAGAATTTAAAATGAATGGTGCATACAAATGCGATCATGCGAAGATGTGATTTTCTTTATTTTTGTAGGTGTATTCATTTTTTTGTATTTTGTTGTTTGTTTATTTTTTTTTGGTCTTTTATACTTCCATTTTTTTGTGCATGTACATTTTTTACTTTTTTGGATTTTTGGATTTGTTATTTTTTTGTTTGTTTTTGGTTTGTTTATTTTTTTTGTTTTTGCTAATGCATGATGACCACTTGATATAACATCTAACCTGCATGAGAACGAGGGTTTCTTGCTAACCTCCCAGGCATCCTAAGTGCACATCTAAGTTGATTTGGGCCTCTAGACTCCTCGAATGATAATCCCGCCGGCTAAGACTTACCCTGATGACAATACCGTCATGCCATGCTTAGGCTCCCAGTTGCTTCCGTCCGTAGGGATTCACCCAAAAAGTGTTCGAGGTAAATGATTTGCCCGACCTGGGTCTATTTCCTCACAACTCTAGATGATATGTAATGGAACACCCTGAAACCCAAATGACCAACCGCGCGACGCTGACCCAGAATCAGACGCCGTCGCACCTATAGGTGACGCGCTTACATTGGTCTAAGCCCGAGGTTAGGCTAAGAAGACATCTAGATGGTAGATAAGGGTCTTAACCGGCCAGAAACACGGGGACTCCTTCACGACAACGGCTTTGACTTTTCAAAATGGACAACCATATGTTTGTATTGAAATGAGGTTACAAGCTTGGGCAAGCCTCACCCTTCGGGAACTCCATTGAGCCTTCTTCTTTAGGGGAAGAAGGAAGAATATTAGGGGAAAACCTCCTGAGAGGACCGGTAAAACCGTTAACCCGGCGAGCCAGTAGGGGCGCACTTAACTTCCCCTCTCGGGCAACTTCAGACCAAATCTCGAGCATTTACATCTGATGACTCCTTTCGTATAGAATTTGACTTTCAGTCAAAGGAGTTTCGTTTGTGGGATCAGGCACGGTTACGACCAGGCTTTTCACTTGATTTTGATTTTGTTCTTCTTTTCTGATTTTTCTTGGCAGATTTTGCGAGGGACATAGTATTTTGACATTATGGAATCCCTCTTGGATGCCTACGGGGACACTGCCCTCTTCTCGTGCTCTGACCCATGCTCAAGGAATTGGGCCCTACTCTTACCCTAGGGGTTGTGTTCGTGTTTCCCATGCTCAACGTTTTAAGGGCGCCGGCTATCTCATTCGGTCGAAGAGAGAGAGAACGAAGATTTAAGTGTTCTGGAGACCTTCTAGGTGAGGCCTCACCATAAGCGATGCTATCGATCTTTCATGCATGTTGCCTTCTTTTGAGGGGGGCATAAGCCGAACTAGTCGGACAAGAATCTCCACGGTTCTGGCAAACCAAGACCCGGAACCTACCAAGTCTTAATAGGCCCTATCCCAACATGGAGGTTGAATGCGATGACTTAACTGCATGGTGGTCTCCAGGCATTGGCATTTTGAATTTTCTATTTTTTTTTCTTTTCATTTTTCCTTTTTTTTTTACTTTTGTTGTTGGATATATACATATTTTTTTTGTTATTTTCAATTTTTTGTCAATTTTTTGTTATTTTTCGTTTCATCATTTTTTGACACTATGTACAATTATCTAAGGATAGTACTTCTTAAGATAAAGCCCATTCCAAGGGTGAGATAACTTGACTCCTTCAGCATTGACTAACCTGTAAGCGTTGCCAGGATGCACAGCCTGAATCACGTACGGTCCTTCCCAATTGGGTTGGAGTTTAGAACGTGGGCCGCCAGGTTTTACAAAGATTCTTTTCACTACCATTTCACCGACTTGAAATTTCCTTTCAATGACCTTCTTTTGATAAAAACGTGTGAGTCTATTCTGATATACACGTGCATGCTCGGCAGCGGCCAGCCGTTTCTCATCTAAGAGTTCCAATTGGGCAAGGAGTGAATCACGACGTTCGTCGAGGGGGAGGTCCTTATCCAATTGTACTCTTAGAGAGGGAACCAGAATTTCGTACGGAACTACCGCCTCCATCCCATAAGTAAGGGCGAACGGAGTTTGCCCAGTGGGGGTACGGATTGAGGTGCGATAGGCCCATAGAGCCTCGATGAGATTTTCTGGACAATCCGAGAACTTGTTAGACTCACATGTCTTTTTTATGATTTTAATCAATGTTTTGTTAGTGACCTCTGCTTGTCCATTACCTTGTGGATAATAAGGTGATGAATGATGCAATGCAATTTTATTCCTTTTGCAGAGGTCTTGAAGGTCTTGAGAAATGAATTGCGGTCATTATCGGTGATGATCGTGTTTGGAATGCCGAACCTGACGATGATGTTCTTCATGATGAATTTGCAGACTGTTGATGCTTTAACTTCCACGTAAGCTTCGGCTTCGGCCCATTTGGTGAAGTACTCCGTTGCAGTAAGGATGAATGATTTTTGCTTAGTGAGGGAGTAAGGATTACCGAGAGGACCGATGACATCGAAAGCTCACGTGGAGAAAGGCCATGGGGAGGATACTGGATGAAGTGAAGAAGATGGGGAATGAATTTTATCGGCGTGAAGTTGACACTTGACACACCTGCGGACATAGACGGCACAATCTTCTTCCATGGTGGGCTAGTAAAAGTCTTGCCGAAGGATTTTCTTGGCAAGCATTTGGCTATTCACATGGCCACCGCACACACCAGAGTGTGCTTCCTCGACGCATTTCCAGACCTCCTCTTCGTCAAGACATCTTAGAAGAACACCAGTAAGACTTCTCTTGTATAGCACTTCTCCGACCAGCACGTATCTCTGTGCCACCCTCCTTATGGCTTTTCTATCTTTCGATGTGGCTTCTTCAGGGTAGGACTGATCTTTGCAATACTTGGCAATTTCGTAAAACCATGGCTTCTCTTCATCAGCCAATTCTTCTTCTAATTCCGCCAACAAGACTTCCCTCTTCTCAAGGATTTCTTCCTGTAGGGCCTTTCTCGCTATCCTGTCCTTGATATTTACGTATGAAGCGTCATCGATTGCAGGGGCGTGACGCTTGTAGACGTGAATGGTATCAAACCATCTTCCTAGAGGGAACCTTAAAGATGATGCCAACAAGGCGATGGCATCGGCCAGAATGTCTGATGACGAGAGACATGGACAAAGATCAACTTGGTGAATAATTTGGCAAATACAGCAGTGAGTTCTTGGTATGGCTTGAGCTTGGGATCGCGAGTGCGATATTTGGTGAGCACCTGGCGAAGAATGAGTTGACTATCACCTACGACTCGTAATTCGGTGATATGAAAGGAATGAGCGAGTTCTAGGCCAGCTAGAAGAGCTTCATATTCAGCTATATTGTTGGTAACGGGGAATTTGAGCTGATATGCCAGTGGGAATGTAAGACCTTCAGGCGACAGGAGGGCAATGCCGATTCCTTTCCCTTGGGAATTCAGAGCTCCATCAAAATGTAACGTCCACATGCAATCATCTGATTGGTTGATGGACATTAGTTCCTTATCTGGAAACTCTGACTGGACAGGATCGAATCTGGGAAGAGGATGGTGAGCGAGATGCTCAGCTATAGCATACCCCTTAATCGCCTTTTGCTGGATGTAAACGATGTCAAACTGAGAAAGGAAGCTTTGCCAGCGTGCTAATCTGTCCATAAGGACAGATTTTTCTAAAAGGAACTTGATAGGGTTCATTCGGGCAATCAGATGGACTTCATGAGCTAAGAAGTAGTGTTTCAACTTCTGCACTACCCAGACAAGGGCGGCACAAGTTTTCTCCATAGTCGTATACTTCTGCTCACATGAGTTGAGGAGTTTGGACAAGTAATAGGCCGCCCTTTCCTTGCCCGCTTCATCGGCTTGTGCTAGGACAGCTCCCACGGAGTCGTCTAGGACTGAGACATAAAGGATTAAAGGTCTACCTGGCATGGGTGGAATTAGAACGGGTGAATTAGCCAGATACTCTTTCAATCCTTCAAAAGCTTTTTGGCATTTAGAATTCCAAAGGAATTCTACTCCTGACTTAGTTAACTCGTAGAAAGGTTTGCACCTTTGTGAGTGCTGTGACACAAATCGACGAATGAATTGCAACCTTCCAATTAACCCTCGAACTTCTCTCAGATTTCTCGGAGGTGGCATCTCCCTGATTACTTTAGCTTTGTTGGGATCTATTTCAATACCCCTCTTACTCACAATGAAACCAAGTAATTTGCCTGACGAAACACCAAATACGCACTTTTTTGGATTCATTTTCAAATTGAACTCTCTTGATCTTTGCAGCACCTTAGCCAGAACTCTTGGGTGTTCTGCCCTAGTCCTGGATTTCACCAGTAAATCATCTACGTACACCTCTAAATACACATGCATCATGTCATGGAATGTTGCCATCATAGCCCTTTGATAAGTAGCTCCAGCATTCTTCAAACCAAACGGCATGACCAAATAGCAGTAAGTTCCCCAAGGTGTGGTGAATGATGTTTTCTCCTGATCCTCTTCCACCAAACGGATCTGATTATACCCTGAAAATCCATCCATAAATGAGAGAGTTTCATAGCCTACTGTGTTATCAACCAACACGTCGATGTGGGGCAAGGGGAAATCATCTTTTGGACACGCGTGGTTAAGGTCCCGAAAATCGATACAGATTCTCACCTTTCCATCCTTTTTCATGACTGGGACAATATTTGCCACCCATTAAGGATATAGGACGACTCTAATAAACCTGGCTTTATAGAGCTTATCGACCTCTTCCTTCATTTTTAAAGCCATTTGGGGGTGGAAACGTCTTAACCTTTGCTTTACCGAGACGGTGGTTTTAGCGTTAGGCGATGTTCGACCAGGGTGGAATCTAATCCCGGCATATCCTCGTAGCTCCATGCGAACGTGTCCCTATATTCCTTGAGAACCTCGATCAATTCCTCTTCTTCAGATGTCGGCAAATTATCGCTTATGAGGACGATCCTAGGGTCTTCCTCGGTCCCCAGATTGATCTCTTTGGTGGGTTCTTCTATAGTGGCTGATGGTTCGTCAAACCTCCTCATTCCGCTAGCATATGCGTCAGCCGCGTCCTCATATTCTTCGTCCCCTTCTTCAATAGGATACTCTTCATCTGTGAGCTCATAAACTCCATACCCTTCATCAATTGTGCAATTCTCCTCACATTCTAACTTCGGCAGATGGATGGGATTTTCTAGCAACTCAGGAATAGATAGAAAAGTTTGACACCTATTGGCTAAATCTAGAAGAAATCGACGAGGGATTTGCCTACCCTTGGACTTCCTTCTAGGATATACCCTTGACTCATTATTTCTAACCTGACTCACTTGTTCTACGGACGAAGAAGAAGTTGAAGAATGTACAGGAAGAGACCCCTCGATAGAGGGGTAAAGAAGGTCGCTCAAGGGACCTTGAATGAGTGGCCCGTAAGTCGGGGCACACTCGTGAGCGATGTAGGAGGTCTCCTCAAAGGAGATGCATTGTTGAGGAGTTTGAAAATTGACGTTTTTTTTTTCATTTTCATTTTCAATTACAAAACAATTGAAAGAAATTAGAGAATGGGAGGAGGGAACTATAGCTAGGGGGTTGCATGGCTCATTGAGCAGATCATGGTTGAAAATTTGGTAGGGGCTGAAAAACCCGCGCAAGAATGTGAGCATAGAAGGGGACCTGGGAATATCATCAGATAAAAGTCGGGTTCAAGAAAGAGTCAGCAGCAACGGCTGAGGAGAATGATCAGATAAAATGACGGAAAGCGATCCGTCAGTGGCAACTTCCTCTCGGCGAGGAAAACTTGGAATTTCGGCCATGTCAACGACACATTTTGGCACCTCGGAGATCAAAGGCAGCCCCTCTAAGTTTGTAGGCGAGAACATCTGCTGTAGCGCAATGGAAATATCATGTATATCAAACCACTTGTTCCACTCACAGTCCGGGTCATCGTGTTTCCCCTTCTTTGTAGCCCTCGAGCAACTTTCAGCTAAGTAGACAATATGCAATTTTCCATGTGAATGTTGTGGGTGATCCCCCAACTGTATCACCGGCCCCTTTCTGAAATGGGAGTACAAGGTCCACGTGAGAGGTTCCTCATATGCTTCAAGTGGTCCTTCAAAGCCTAGGCCAGCTCTAAGGGTTAGCTTTGTCTTCTTTGGCAGCCTCAGCCTCCCTTGTAACTGTACCCCCAAACCTTTGCCCTGTTGGTAGCCGATATTTTTCATGATCTCCCATCCCTTAGAATGGGAAGGGTGACATGACCTTGATGCCTGAAATGGCTTTTGTGTAAAATGGGTGCGACGAGGGTCACACACATCTAGCAGTGAAAGAATTGACCGGTGAGTTGGCCAAACAGAAGGTAATGAAGTATTAATAGCATCCACTGTAGAAAAGATGGGCATGCTATTTACCTTGATAATCCAAGCCTTGTATGGAAACTTCAAGCACTGATGATTGGTGGAAGGCACCGCATTCATAACCTCAATGTAAGGGCGGCCCAGTATGGCCTTGAATGTGGGATCCATATCAAGGATATAGAATTCCGTGAAGACTGATGTAGGGCCCAATTCTACATTCAAGATGACCATCCCCATTGGCGGCTTTTTGCTATTATCATAGGCCGTAACCGTGATTGATGAAGGCCTTATCTGTTCCGTGTCAACCCCACATGATTGGAGGGTGATCATAGAGATCACATTTATAGATACACCAGTGTCCACCAAACACGGGTCTACAGACACCCCATTGATCTTGACTGCAATACACAAAGCATATTTTCGAGCCTCCTTGGGGGCAAGCTCATAGTGGTGAAATATAATAGCCGATTGTGTATCAGTTGGCGTCAATACTGACGAGATTTTCTCCACTGGGAGATCCTCATTTACCATAACCCTCTGAAGATACTCCATCAAGGCGTCTTGATGGGTTTTCGACCTCTTGATTAGCTCGAGAATGGAGATCCGAGCTGGTGTTTTATCCAAGTGTTTCAACAGGTCATATTGTGTCCCGGGGATAGACTCCTCTGGCTGTTCTTCGGTGTCTTTCTTCGGCTGAGATTGCTCGGGGACCTGACTATTTTGGGGAAAAACCCGATGGAACATCCTTCCACTACGGAGCACCATGGCTTGCGGTTTTGGCGACACCTTTATAGAGTTAGATATGGGGTTTAGCAGGGGTTCGAGGGGTAGTGGTGGAGGAACAATTGATGAAGCAGGGGCAATAATAGGTGTAGGGGCTCTGATGAGTGGTTTGTTAGGTGGAGGCATGGTGGGAGTGGATGAAGCCTCAGATGGACGGTGAATGATAAGGGGTTTAAAAGGTGGAGGCATAGTAGAGGTTGATGGGGCCCCGGATGGGTGATGAATAATGAGGGGTTTCGAAGGTAAAGGGATTGTGGTGGAGGTAGATGGTGCCTCAGAAGGGTGTTGGATAATAAGTGGTTTATTTAGTGGAGGCGGAACAAAGGTGGATGACGAAATGGAAGCGTGAGAAATGATGAGAGGCTTTGAGGGGAACGATGTTATGGTGGAAGTGGAGGGCACCTCGGAAGGGTGTTGGACAATGAGAGGTTTGTTTAGTGGAGGTGGAATGAAGGTGGATGTCGAGGTGGAGACATGAGAAATAATGAGAGGCTTCGAGGGTAACGATGTTATGGTGGAAGTGGAGGGTGTTTGCTGGGGACTCGAAGGGAGGTCATCAGCAGAGACGCGGATGAGAGGACGTGATAGCAGTGGAAATGAGTGAGGTATCACTGCGGGTTGTGCTGCGGGTGGAGGATAGACAGGTGCGGGACGAATAAGGCGTGGAGATTGGATAGGAACGTGATTGGTGACAAGGACAGAGCCGCTTTCCGTATGCCAATCTTGCCCTCTTCCAACTTCCGAGAAGGAAGAGATGGGGTTGACTTGGTGGTTAGGTTGTTTGTGCGCCGGTAACGGATTTTGGAGGATGCCCATATTTGGCTGTTGTTGTGGTGCCTGCTGAGGTTGTTGTTACTGCTGTTGCTGTTGTTGTTGCTGCTGTTGTTGTTGTCTAAGAGGAGGTCTCTTGGCCTTCATCATGGTGACGCATCGTCTCATTTCATCCCAATCTATTTGATGTTCATCGTTCATATCATAGATATAATCTCTGAAATGAAAATAATTTTCCACCGTATGACCCGGCTGTCTATGGAAGACACAATATCTGGAAGTGTCGACGTTCGTGGGCCATATGGCTTTTTCCTTAGGCAAGGTGAGGAAATTAGCAGCCATGAGAGCATTAAAGATGTCTGATAATGACTCCGGCAAAGGTGGGTAATGAGCTCTCCTAGGGCCGATCGGCCTTCTCTGTTGTTGGAGGCCATAATCCCCGGGTGGTGGAACCTGATTATATTGAGGAGGTCGCTGTTGTTGTTGTTGGAGATGGAGCGGTTGAGGCATATTGTTCTGGAAGAGATTGTTTTGTGGGGGAGGATGATAGGGTTGCTGACCTTGTTGCTCCTGATGAAAGGGGAATTGTGGGGGTTGTGGGGGGCTAGGGTTAGCTTGCTGGTTGGGATGGCCAATCGCGCCCACTTGTTCATTTGTTACAACCCCTTCTGTCACCCCACCTTGGGCACCCGTGCCCGGCTTCCTAAACGCCTTTGGCTTTGGTGGCTCGAACATATGCATGAGGGGAGAATCTTTCAGCTGTGTTTGGATATATCGAGCCCTCTCATACAGTTCCTCCATAGTGGTGAGTTTGTTCATTGCCAGGACGTGTCTAAATTGTGGAGTGGCATTAGACACGACCATCTTTACTTGCTCCGATTCTGAAATGGGGTCTCTCACTTTCTCTGCCAAGGATCTCCATCGATCGGCAAATTGAGTGAAATCTTCGTCCGGCTTCATTTTTTCAGCCACTAGGTCGGTAATAGAGAAGGAGGGACCGACCCTATCCCGATATTTCTGTATGAATTTCCGTTGCACTACGTCGAAGTTCTCAGCCTCACTCGGCTCTAGGGAATAGAACCATTCTAAGGCGGGACCATCCAATGATCTCTTGAAGAGGTATGCCAAGGATCTTTGATCGTTCTGTCAAAACGAGGACTCATACATAAAGTCCTTCAGATGAATGAGGGGGTTGTCTGTGCCGGTGTACCGTCGATACGTTGGCATTTCAGAAGGAGGGAGATGGAATACTGGAAGGATTGGTAAAGAGATCTCAGGCGCGGATTTGACATCCACGATCTTTTTGAAATCTCAGAATTGTTCATCCATCTTGTTCATCCTATGAAGGAGAGATTGAGTGACCTCATTGTAAGGAGCAGGTTGTGGTGGCCACTGAGGCCTTGCAGAAGCCTGAGAAGGGAATTCCGGATGAGAGAGACGTTGTGACATATCAGCAAATGGAACTGACTGAAATGTCGTATGAGGAATTGGTGGAACTTGAGATTGGGGAGGTAATTGGAAAGGGGGAGGTTGCAGACGTGGCATATCAGTAAATGGAACTGACTGAAATGTTGGATGAGGAATTGGTGGAACTTGAGACTGGGGAGGTAATTGGAAAGACGGAGGCTGCAAACTTGTCTGCACAAGAGGGAATGAGGAAGGGATTGCCTGTGCGGGCTCTTAAATAGAGAGAGCAACTGGTGTTAGATTTTGAGGAGTAGAATCAACAGATTTCCCTTTTAAGACGGCCCGAAAGGCTCGGATCTGATCGGAATTGAGCTGTGTGTTCGCGAGAACACCTAGCAAGGAGGAAATATCTTGTGGCGGGGATGCTTCCCCGACGGCGGCTCGCACCTCATATGAGGGCTCACGGGAGGAACCTGCGTCCTCAGCAGGGACATGTGTCCCCTGGTGACTCGGGGTCAGATTCTGACCGTTCCCGGACATTTCTTGATCTTTTTCGGAACATGAGATTTTGCCAGAACGCAATATCATACACACTCAGACCAATAACAAAGATTAACAAACAAGTTGATGTTTAATGCCTTTTTTGTGTTTTCTTTTGTTTTCCCTTTTTTCTTTTTCTTTCTAATCAGAATGTAATAACATACACACTCAAACCATTAGCAAAGATTAACAAACAAGTTGATGTTTAACGCCTTTTTTTTCGTTTTCTTTTGGTTTTTCCCTTTTTTTCTCTTTTCTAATCTAATGTTCACACCACAGGAGGGACCTTAGTTGTAATATTGATTTTCGCCGTGTGATCTAAGGACACTCGACTCACCACGAATGGGTTAACTATCTCCAGGGAACTTCAGCGGTACAACCAGCCCAGTGAACGAAGAGGGAATCCTTCGATGTCGGGGACTTACGGAGGTCCCGATGGAGGAGATCCTAGTCCGTCGAGAGGAATTCCCGACGGAGAGTCCTTCCTTCACCAGGAAAAGGTGATCCTAAAAAATGGAACAAAAGAAATAAAAATAAAAGGGAGATGATATGCAATGCAGTGCTGAATTTTAACAGGAGATATATAAACAGACAACAAATATATACAATAAAAGAAATTAAACAAACATCACAACACTCCTTTTCTGCAATGATACGAATCTCTTCAGACTTCAAGGGGATTCTGGAGTAATGCACGTAGTGCACGAGGGGTGAAATTGGAATGCCAAGAGTGATAGCGGGAACACGAATATAGCGCACGCGGGCGCAATCAGGAGGGGCACACGTGGGTGCCGAGTGGAGGGGCACACGTGGGTGCCGATGGCACGAGTGCTACTGGGAGCACGAATGTAGCACACACGGGCGCAATCAGGAGGGGCACACGTGGGTGCCGAGTGGATAGGGTGCTACTGGGAGCACAAATGTAGCGCACGAGGGCGCAATCAGGAGGGGCACACGTGGGTGCCGAATGGAGGGGCACACGTGGGTGCCGAAAATATTTGGGTAACCAGAGGAAACAAAAGAGGTCCCACCGTGATCGCCAGAAAAGTGTAGACGGCAGGAGAGTCGTCCACCCTCGAGGGAAAGAAAAATAATAAATAATAATAATAAGCAATGACTGATGAAAGGGTGATCGCCAGAGAGGTATAGACGGCGAGAGTCATCGTCTACTCTCGTCTGTCTTAGGAGATGGAGATAACGAGATCAACTCAAGGAGAGAAAGAAAATAGGGATGCGGAACGGACTCCGGTACGTGGCGGAGATAGGGGTCGGAAGACCCTCTCGCGTAAACTGACCCCTTCCCGGTAAGCGTGACTTACCGTTCCACGAGTAGTTTTTCATATACCGGGAAGTCCGAGAATCTGCATAACAGAAATGGAGAGACACGTAAACTCAGAAATTGCAACGGTATATCATTCTCCAGACAATTATAAGGATAATACAAACAAAGACGTACCACCACAGGACATTGGTCTTTGTGGGGTTCTAACAGCAATGCAATAACATCAACACTAATGAATATATATGTACATATTAAGACCACCGCAAGACATTGGCCTTACGGGATTTTTATTGCAGCATAAATAATAAATATTATATGTACATACCATCGCGAGACACTGGCCTTTGCGGGGCTTTTGCAGCGATATAAATAATAAGTATAACTATATACAAAAGACCACCGCGAGGTATTACCCCTCCGCGGGGTTTTTTATTATAATAACTATATATATATATAACAGGAAAAGGAAAAAGGGATCAAATAAACCGCCGCGAGATGTTACTCTCCGCGGGATTTTAAAGCGATGATGGGGGATGCTAAAATTAAATAGTTAGGGGTTAGGAGGTTAGAATGCAGAAATTAAATTACTGGAATGAAGATGGTCGCGGGAGATGACCCACCGCACCAGTTAGATAAGACCACCGCGAGGAACAAGTTCCTTGATTGGGGTCAGATCAAAAGAATGCAGAAAATTAAACCACCGCGAGGAACGAGTTCCTTGATCGGGGTTGGAATTGAAAGTGCAGAAAATTAAACCACCGCGAGGAACGAGTTCCTTGATTGGGGTTGGAATTGAATATACAAGAAGTTAAACCACCGCGAGGAACGAGTTCCTTGATTGGGGTTGGAATTGAATGTACAAGAAGTTAAACCACCGCGAGGAACGAGTTCCTTGATCGGGGTTAGAATTAAAAGTGCAAAAAATTAAACCACCGCGAGGAACGAGTTCCTCGATCGGGGTTAGAATAAATAAAAAATGGGATTAAATAAACCGCCGCGAGATGTCACTCTTTGCGGGGTTTTGAAGCGATGATAGGGGAGGGTTAGAATGCAGAAATTAAATTACTGAAATAAAACTGTCACGGGAGATGGCCCACCGCACCAGTTAGATGAGACCACCGCGAGGAGCTGGTTCCGTCGACGGGGTTTGAACAAATAAAAGGGGATCAAGTAAACCGCCGCGAGATGTCACTCTCCGCGGGGTTTTGAAGTGATGATAGGGGAGGGTTAGAGTTAAGCAGTTAACGGTTAGGATGTTAGAATGCAGAAATTAAATTACTGAAATAAAATGGTCGCGGGAGATAGCCCACCGCACCAGTTAGATGAAACCACCGCGAGGAACTGGTTCCGTTAACGGGGTTTGGTCAGAACAATAAATAACAAAAGAAGGTGAAGAGAAATGTGATCGCCAGGGGCTGAGAACCCCACAGGAAATGTTCTGATCGCGTTCGCCGCCGAAGCGGGAGTAGTGCGGGTCCTCTCTTCCTCTTCGGTCTGCCGGCCGATGAAGAGGGCCTTGTTTTGGTTACCCTGATTTTATTATTCTTATGTTTTGTTTTATCTTTTGTTATTATATTCTTTTTAAGTTTTGTTGCTTTTATTATTTTTTTTATGTTTTTATGTCGTTTTAAAGAGATGCGAGAAAATGAAGAAATAGACCAAGAGATAGATGATAGAATAAGATAATATGATTTAAGGAAAAACCACTAAGAAAATAGAGGTAGAGTGAGAGACATATTTTAGAGAAAACAGAAAAGAACGGGGATGGAGGTTTAACGATATATGATAACAACAAGTGAGAGAGGATAGACTTATTTTTAGACAAGATAGAGAGGGATGAGGGTGGAAATTTAACAACAAATAATAATAATAATAAGGGAAAGAACTAGAATAGATGAGAGAGACGATAGCCGGGTACCTCAAAATAGGAGAGATGGTCGCATTTATATCTCCGAACTGAGGGCACGCGAGTTGCTCCTCCTACTCTTTTGGCTGACTGAAGAAGTGGACTTCCGGACTGTTAACCCTGCACGGAGAAAACAAACGAAGAGGAACAACTAAATAAGAACGAAGGAGGTGTAGCACCAATTCTTTAGAAACTGATATTAAGAATAACGTAAACGAATACTCACATGGTTGGTGGTATTTGAAACCCCTTTTACAACTAAAGGGTGGACAGACAATGTGATGAATGAACAAGTGAGGGGTCTCTCAGGGAGAGAAATGCAACTTGGACGATAGGTAATGATGCAGGCAATGCAACGTAACTAATGAAACAAAAGTAAATAAGACGGCGTGGTGAGAATGAGAAGACTTATTGGGCTGCCGATGACAGGCTTGAGAATGCGTGTCGGGGATGCGGACGCAGCACGGCGAAGGGCCTTCACAGCAGACTCCAGGAATTGATTAGGCTGAACATAAGAATACGCATGCATACACATGTGTACGAGAGGTAAACATATTTACATTAACATATGTATAAACATATTAAACATCATAAACGTATTTACGTAAACATGTATATATAAATATATACGTAAATACGTCTAAGGAAAGGAACAAGACTTTGGGAAAGAAGGAGAAAAAGAGAGAGAAATTTTTTTTTTTATAGATTATATCTTTTGTTAAGATTTTGTTCTAGAAGAAAGAGGGTAAGCTACACATGTGATATGTATATGATATATATATATATATTATATATGTGGGAGAAAGAATGAAAGAGAGAGGGGGAGAGGAGATGAGAGAGGGGAAGAGGAGAGAAGGGAAAACAGAGAGACAGAAATAACCGAGAGAGGGAAAGATAAAAAAAGAAAATAAAAGGGGGGAGGGGGTAGAGAGGAAGAGAGAAAGAGGAGTTTAAAAAAAATGTATATAAAAAAGAGAGAGATAGATCGGATGGTGAGAGAGGGGAAGAGAGAGTGAGGGGGAGAGAGAGGGAAAGAGAGAGTGAGGGGACAGAGAGAGGGGGAAAAGAGAGATGATGGGGAGAGAAGAAGAGAGAAGACAGAGGGAGAGAGAATAGGTGGGAAAAAAAATAAAATAAAATAAAAGAGAGAGTGAGTGAGATCGAGAGAGAGAGAGAGGAAGAGAGAGAACCGAGAGAGAGACAAGGATGAGAGTAGAGAGAGTAAGATGAGAAATAATAAAAAAATATAAATAAGAGAGATAGAGAGGGGGGTGCGAGAGGAGAGAGAGGGGAGAAATAAAGAAAGAAAAACAATGAAATGAGAGAGGGATTGAGTGAAAGAGCAGAGAGAGAGGGGAGAAAAGGATAATAAAAAAAACAAATAAAAGAAAGAGAAAGTGGGGGGAGATCGAGATCGAGAGAGAGAGAGAGGGAGAGGGTGAGAGCAGAGAAACGGGAGAGAGAGAAGATGCTAAAAAAAATAAAGAGAGAGAGAGATCGGGTGAGAGAGAGAGAGATACGGGAGAGAGAAGAGAGAGCCGCGATAGAGAGAAAGAGAGAGAGAGGGGGTACGGGAGAGAGAAACGCAGGGGGGAGAGGGAGAGAATGTGAGAAGGGGGGGTGGAGGTGGAACGCGGCGACGGCGGTGACCAGCGGTGCAGAAAGACGGACGAGGGCGGTGTCTGCGGCGTCGTGGAGAGGAGGGCGGCTGTGGTAGCGTCCGGCGTGCATGCGTAAGCGGGGTGAAGGCGATGACGACGGCGTCGGTTGGCGGAGGGGAGACGGTGACGGTTGTTAACAGAAAGAGGGAGAGGTCGACCGCGGCGTCAGTGGTGAGGTGGTTGCAGGCGCGGAGGGGGAGCAGCAGCAGGTGGCTCGAACGGCGGTCGCGATGTGGGGACGAGGCAGCTTGCGGTGAAGACGTGGGGAGCACCGACGATCACGGCAGTGGAGAGCGGCGGCTCAGCGTTGCATGCACGAGGGTGTTGCCGAAGTTGGTGGCGTGGTGCAGAGAGGTCACCGGCGTGAAGTGTTGTTGGAGGTGAGGGAGACGGTGGAGACGACGACGAGTGCGGATGACTCGTGCGGTGGCGTCTGGCAACGATGGCGCGGGGCTCGCGGCCGCCGGCGGTGGTCTTGGATGCTGACGGTATGGCCGGTTGGAGGGCGTCGTGGGTGAGAGGGCTTCACGAGAGTCTTGTCCCAGACGCGGACGGTGGCGTAGACGATGACGGGGTGGACGACGATGACGAGGTGGGCGACGACAGCGGCTCGCGGGCTTGACGGTGCTGAACGGACGGTGCAGTGGGGTGTCGGCGAAGGTGCAGTTGGTGGAGAGTAGTGTTTGCGGCGTTCAGGCGGCAGCTGCACTGGTGATAACGGAGGTGGTGTTGGCGGCGATGCTGTCGGAGGCGTGGACGCGGTGGACGATGCGAGCGACAGGGGGGTTTCGTAGCTTACAGAGAGAAAGAGAGGGAGAGGGAGAGGTGATGAGGGAGGTTCCACGGTGGAGTTGCATGCATGCGGGTTAGAGAGGGAGTGGCATTGCGGTGTGAGCAGAAGGGAGTGAGAAGGAGAATGTGGGGAGGAAGAGGGTGTATGCGTTGTCAGAGAGATAGTGAAGGAGGGAGAGATCTCCGTGGGAGGGTGTTGGTGGCCTGATGGATGGAAGAGGGGAGGGGAGGTGACGGGTTAGCCGAGAGAGAGATGGGCTCCAGTGGAGAGAGGGGCATGTAGAGAAGAGTGAGTGTGGGGGGGAAAGAAAGAGACAGAGAGGGTGAGAGTGAGAACAATGTGCGCATGTGTGTGTGCCTTGGTGGAGAGGGGTGTGTGCAGTGAGGTGAGGGGGAAAGAAAGAGACAGAGAGGGTGGGGGAGAGTGAGTTAAAAAAGAGAAAGGAATAGGAATAAAGAAAGGGATAATATAAAAAAATAAATATTTTATTTTATTTTATTTGTTTTGTTTGTTTTGTAACTACTGATATATATATATATATAATAGATTAAAAAGTAATAATTATGTTATTTTTACGTAAACATAATGATATATATACATATTTTTTTAGGCTTGTATTTATTTTTCTCTTTTTATTTTTTTTATATGTATGTTTTTTTTTATTTCTCTCTCTCCCAAAAATACAGAAATCACTCAAATAAATGGAAATTGTAAGCCGCTTTGGAGCATCACGGTATAATATGAAATTTTCTCACAGTAACGTCAAAATGGCGTGTCTACAATCAGCTAATCTATCTCTAATCTGGCCAAAGATCCATCTGGCAAAGCGGTGGACCAAGACCCCTCACTAGTCTGTCATCCGTCGAACCTTCTATTTGTCACGAACAATCTCGGCCAAAATCTCCTCCCACGGAAGAAGGTCTAGTAGATCTCCAGTGCCTAGGTTGCTCCATTGGAAGAGAAAATCAATATCTTGTAGCAGCACAGAAGCCTCGAACTCAGGGAACACAAAAGTGTGGGTCCCCAGATGCCACAACTCCAGTAGTGCGCCAAGTGCTTCGCCAGTTCCACTTCATGTTGTTAAGCCTCTTCGCCATAACGACCAAGCGTGTTAGATGCCACTGATGCATGTAGACCCTCATGTCAGGAGTGATTGCTGCCATCAGGTCGTGTAGCCATCCATATCTTCGAGTATGCCCAGCCCCAGGGAAGATCAAGGTGGGCTGAAGAAGAGGGAAAAGAGAGATTAGCAGTCGAACCAAGAGAAATTCCATGCATCAAAATACACACACGTGCTCACTCAGAGCATACCTGGCCATCTTTCACGAGTTGGCTTAAGTGCCCCTCCATGTCGGAGAGCACGTCGGGTTCGCAAGGAACATTCTCCCTAGGTTAGGAGGAAGAGGAAGCCATCCTAGGGTTTGTTCTTTGGTGGTGGTTGCTTCCTTCGTCGCTTTCGACCTCTCTGATTGGGCATAGAGCCCTTTACCCGAGTATAAAGCCTAGAGTCGTACTCTGTTTGGGCTCTTGTGTTATGGAGCCTGAACAGGTAGACGACCAGGTCGTTGGCTGCCTTGAGTTAGGTAGGCGGCCAGTACCCTGGCCACTCACCACTATGGAACAATGGATCTCCATGAGATGCCTAACTACACTTGTTGCTGAGCTGGGACGACGAACTTCTCAAACTCTTGATCGAACCATCTCGGAGCCCGGCAAATAAATCCTTCGGTCACGCATTAGATATGTTTTTCCTTTTAAACCCAGCATACATCATATAGGTCTTTTTAGTCAAAACAAAACAAAAAACAACAAAAAAAATGCATGCATGGCATATGGATATCACGCTGCGAAGCTAGGGAGGCAGCGTGGGTTTATCATTGGCTTCCCCGTGGATTTTTTTTCCCAACGTCAATCATCCATGTTTTCTGATTCCGCTAAGCTTACATGAATGAGTTTATGATATTCCACTCCGATTCGACAAGTTGAGAGCGTGTTTTGTGCATGATGGCCATGAGCATACTGAGACTAGAAGGTCATTTTGTTTTTATCCTGATTTAGTTACTTACTCTTGTTTTGGGTGTCTTGTATCTCCTTGGGTCGAATTGCGATGCATCCCGGAGTGTGCCCAAGACTTACGTGTGATTGCCTGGGGTCCCTTGGATTGCTGATACAAGCCCTTTATACTATTTTTTTCCTTCCTCCCCCCTTTGATGACCTCTCTTTTCGCATTAGGTTTGTTCGTTCTTATGCAAAGCTCACTTTCCGCTCAAGAATCTCCTTAAGCAGGATGTCCTAATTAGGATTGTTTCTTTATCGAAACACCCATTTATCAGTCCACCGGGCTCCCTTGCAAAACGGACGTTCCGGAAGGATATTTGTAGACACCTAATTTTGGATATCATGCGGACCTCCAGTTAGACCGCCATATAAGTAACGCTATTATTTTCTGAAATTGATTGATTTTCCATGCTTAAAGTTTGGCCTACTTGATCTATTGGGCCTGGAATCGAAATGAACAAGGGTTAGGGGCCCATGGGCTGGGCGGCCAAGTCGATGGCTGCCCAGGTTTGGCAGACGGCTAGACCTCTGGCCAGCTTCTCCCTGAGAATGGCCAGAGACTTGGCCAGTTCCTGGCAACAGCTAGTCAACTCCCCACGTCCCACGATCTCTCTCCCACTTTGAAAACTCCCCCGTTCGAGCTCAACTTCCCGCCTCGTTGTCCATGTCTTGGAGGCACGTAGGTGGAAGCTGCTAGAAGGTCGAACATGGGACAAAACACTAGGGGAGAGACATTTTAAGAGGGGGGATCAATCAAAAGGGGGGATTAGATTCGAGAGGTACAGAGAGACAAGAGGATTGGAGAGATTCGAATGGAGGGTCTGAGGAGAGTTCCCCGAGTGAAGGAGAGTTCCCCAGTGTGAGAGAGGATTCCCCCCATCACTCATGAGAGAGCTCCGGACTTTCGACTGGTTCTCGGCGTCACTTTCTATCTCGAGCTTTCTAAAGAGTGGACGACTATCTACTTGGCCGTCTACAGCACTGGGCGACCAACCTCTTGGCCACCTTCTGATTTGGTCTATGTGCTTCCATCTCTGATTCGCTACAAATATCTATATTTCATTTGTCACATCACTGCATATTAGAAATCCCCGTTAAATTCCTTTGCTATAGAGGTTTTCAAATTAAACAAAAGAGAAGGCAGGTGGTCGAAAGCCTCAGCCATCTCCCCTTCCCAACATCCTCCAAGTAAAGCCACCACCATATTCTTCTATTTCGTAGCTTATTTCAAGCATTTACTACATCATCCAGTTCTAATCGGTGTTTTCTATGTTTTTTATTTGAGTTTTTTGCTTATGTTTTCAGGACTTTCGGTACAGCAAACTACACAGGGCTCTCCGTCCTTGGCCGGCTGAGACTGGAGAAGTCGAGACCCCACAAACTCCCTCTTTGAGGCACCACCACGCAATAATCTCTCCTGTGGGAATCAGGTAAACTTCTCTGGCAATCACCTCACTATATCACATTCTAATCCCGTATACCGTAGAGTTGGGCCATCCTCGGGGCCATGTCGACCCACGACGTCAACACACAACACCCCCGGAATGGTGCGCGTTTCCCGACGCCTACAACAAGGTCCTAGCCATTGCCGTTGACGACAACCTTGGTGGAGCACTTGGCAGTAGGATCAACCTAGAAGATATCATCGGTCACCGTGCTTCCAGTTCTCCGCCCTAATCTCTCTCTATCTATCTCCTTGTCTCATTGGCGCCGGAGAGGGACGCTGTGGCCCCTGTGTGTGTGTGTGTGTGTGTGTGTGTGTGTGTGTGTGTGTGTGTGTGTGTGTGTGTGTGTGTGTGTGTGTGTGTGTGTGTGTGTGTGTGTGTGCGCCCCGCCCTCTCTCTCTCTCTCCGTCGACCCCCTCCCACCCCTGGCCACCCACCCCCTCTCATGTCACCTCCTCCATCGACCCACCCCCTCTCTCTGTAGATGTAGGGGATGCCTCCCCCTCCATTGCCCTCGCCTCCTCTCTCTCTCTTTGATCCCCTCCCTCCGTCGATCATCCACCCCTCTTCGATCCCCTCCCTCCGTCGATCATCCACCCCTCTTCGATCCCCCTCCCCCTCTCCTATCACCCCTTTAACTGGCCCACCCTCTCTCTCTCTCTCTGTGTGTGTGTGTGTGCGCGCGCAAATATAGGGGATGTCAATGCCAGAGGGGCGACCCTCTCCGACCTTCCCCCTCTCTCTCTCTCACTTAGGGGTAAAATGGTCCACTCTCATGGGTCATTACCACCGTTTCGGTCGAATGTAACTACATGGGCCCGAGATCTTTGATTAAGAGATTCGAGGGATATTGTGATAAATACAATAAATATAGAGATATATAAATTATTTAAAAAAATTTAGGAGTATACGAATAAATTTTCAAAAAAAATCAGACCAACTTATTCAACCATGTAGATCTTTAATATTGCCCACATCATTTTGTTCTCTTGGATGTTGCTTTTGCAAGAAGGAATCCCTGATCTGAGATGGGTATCACAGCTTGCTTTTGCTCGGTCTGTTGGCCGACATCCACTGCTTTCCCACGGCCACCAGCGCCCCACCTTCCTTCTTCCTGATGACGACCTCCACGCAGGAGACCGATCCCTGGTGACCCAGCACCGTCGCCTCTATCTCCACCTCCTCCTGCAGTTCGGAGATCAGAAGAAAACACCGTAAACAGACATGAAGAGCTGAGCGAAAAGAAAAAGAAAAAAAATGCCCTTTTGTCAACTCTGGTGCCCTCCGTTTGTGGGATCGTCGTGCGATCAATTGGGAATGGGGGGAGTTGAGGAGTTGCGGAGGCTTACCTCGGCTTTGGCCGGCGAGAAATAGGAGATGACGAAGTCGACGGAGACATTAACGACCCCGGAGGAGGAGGCGATGGCCACGGCCCCGACGTCGTCGATCAGCGCGGCTATGGCGCCCGCCCGCCAGTTCCCGTCCCCGTCCTGCACGAACCAAGGGGAATCACCAGGAAAGTAGGAATTGCAGCCGAATTGTGTGCGGAACAAGGGGAAGGAAGACCTCAAGATGTTGTCCTTTTAAGAGGAGCTGGTCTCTGTGTGTAGATAATAATGATGATGTTGTTACCGTCAGGTGGAGGGGGACCCTGAAGGCGCAGAGGGCACGGCCGCTGCCGACGTGCATCACCTGGAGGCGCCACAGGAAGACGCCGTTCAACTTGCCCCCCTTGTCCACCTCCCGGGCGTCGGCGGGGGCGTCGGCGGCCCACTCCTCCAACAGTTTCCTGGCCGCCGCCGCCGCCGCCCTGTCGTCTTCTCCTCCCCTGCTCAACACCACCATCGTTTCAGGCAAGGATGGTGAAGCTAAGACGGTGTGCCGGTGTCGAACAAGACACTCGAGCGAATCTTGTTGGCCGCCTCCGCCCGGCCCTTCTCCCTTCACCGATGCTTGTTGGATGCTGGTGGTTGTGGAGTTTGACTTGTAATCTTCTTGAACGATTTTTATTGTTTAGGGATGCACATCTGGAAACGTTCCTGATTCATTGTAGTCTCTACTTTGAGAAAAAAAAAATTTGTTGCAGATCCGGTGGGTCCGTACTTTGACCTTGGATAATGCCCGGCGGATAAAAGAACTCACAATGAGGCAAAAATTTTATGGATTTCACTCAATTCTAACCTCATTTGGAATTTTAACCTCATTTGTAAGGGACCTGTGGCTTTGAAATCTTCACCTCTAAAATAAGGCTTATTTAGTTTAATAACACTCATCTCTTGGATTATCCGATGAAAAGCAGTCAACGTGGGTCGAGCATTTCCAAAGACAGTTGGCCTCCTCCGAAAGCAGAGTGTGAAGGGAGGGCGCTCCACTCCCTTCAAAAGCAGCTCGGCACGAACTTCTCCGAGCAAGGATAGATTATGAAAAGTTTTTATAATTTTATCCTTTAAACTCTCGTACTTGTTTTTGCCGTTGAAATGACTTATAAAAATAAAGAAAGGGTATTGTTAAATATCCCCCTCGAAACTTGTGTTACAAGAGATGCATTTAATGCGTGTTCTTTGCAAAATATGTACTTATCCAATAGTGCGTCTCCATAATCAAATTATATAAATAATCTATAATTCGATTGATTTGTCAAACTCACCTTTAATCTTATCACTCGTCATGTATGCCACATCCGGATTGGGATTTTAAGGGAGAGAAGATGTATGAATACATCAAAGAGTATATGATTCAGTGGTATTGACATCTTCCTTCCATGGAGAAGGTCATTGATTTGAATCTCACGTAACTATATTAGAGGAGAGATTTAATTTTATGATCCATAGATTATCGTACCATTGTGAGAAAAAAAATCCTAATTAAAGAGAATACACGGGAATAATTGCTCAAAAATTAAAATTACCCTTGAGAAAAAGGACAAAATGAAGTGGGATAACTCCGGAATGAGATAGATAAAGAGTAGTGATTCCATTTAAGTTAATTTTTAAAAGATGATGTAAATTTTAAGATAAAAAATGATAATCATACGTGACAGGATAAGACGGCTATATGTATGCAGACATACGTCGTGAAAAATATAAATTTAATTACTATGCATTAATTTTCAACACGAAAGTATCACCGTAAATATCAGGGCTCAAACACTAAGAACACAACCTCGTAATAAAAAATGGCTCAAATAACCCTGCAATACATGGCTATATCTCTTCCTTCGGATAAGTAAATCAACTAATATAAAGATGTGGGGATAACAAGATTAACCGGGCACAACCAACAGTCTGGGATTTGATTTACCGCCAATCAATTGAGAAAAATTAGAGATTAAGAGTATGTACCTGGTGTGGACACCTACAAAATTCGCCAGCAAGAATTCCAAGTCGCCCCGAGCCAAATAAGGGTAACGGAGAAGGAAAAGAAGAAATATGCATGCACGCATATCGATGCATGTAAGAATAAAATATGACAAAGAAAACAACAAAAGGGGGAAATGAAGAAAACAAAAAATAAATTCATGAAAGGGCCCGTTGGATCGACGCTAGGGCCTCTGCTCACATGTGAACCGGCGCAAGGCCCCTTGCCACCTGAGTCGACCAAGACTCCCTTTGAAGGTGAATTGACCAAGGCTCTCCCATGCACTTGAGTCGGCGCCAAAGCTCCCCAGGACATGATGAATCGGCGCCAAGTTCCCATGCAATGAACCGGCACCAAGACCCTTGTGGCCATTTGAACCGGCACGCCCTCTCCATGCCTTCATGAACCGACGCGCCCTCTCCATGCCTTCATGAACCGGTGCCCTCCCAAGCCAACATGAACCGGCACCCTCTCAACCCCACTGAATCGGCACTCCTCCTCTCCCTCTGATACGGCGCGGCCCTCTCCTCCTTGAACCGACGTGAGAAACGTCCCCTCACCCACACAGAGCTCTATTTTCCCACTAGAGCACTTCATGCAAAGCGATAAGAAGAAAACGGAGAAGAAGAAGCCCCAATCGTCGACCTTCGGTAGGGCATTTAATGCCAACCCAATGAGCCATCAGGGAAATCCCTGATTATGGAAGATCTCCTGCATCGACCAGTGGATAAAACCCAGTGCTCGCCGGTAGACCAACTAGAGGACCCATCCAGTAATATCAGGCACCAAAAATGGCAACCTTCGAGAACCGCTACGGAGGGTCAACGTCGCCACCTGTCGCCCTCAACCAATCTCAGGGAGACACCCTACTAATCGTCTGCCCCCCTACATGCAGGCTAATGACGGCCTCGAGCAGGGTGAAGAAGAGAAGAAGAAGAAGAAAAGGGAGGGGTGGGGGTTCTAACCTCCCCACCTCAGCTCCCTATAAAAAGGAGGCAAGCTCTATTAAAGAAGAGGTTGGCGAATGAAAGAGGGGTTGAAAAAGAGAGAAGACACTGAAAAAAAAAAGTCTGAAGAGAAGCAAAGAAAGGGAGTCTCGAGAGCCCGTCTACGGGCCTGTGTCTGCAGATCGAAGAGAAGAAGAGATGGAAATGAGTGAGAGTAGGAGAAGTGAGGTTTAGGGGGAGAGGAGCCCGTTCTCTATCCCCCCCTCCCCACACCTTTGTATTTTCTTCATTTCCTCTTTCTGTTCTTTCTTTACCATGATGTATGCTTCCCCTTTTACTCTGTCATTTTACAGAGAATGAAAATAATCCCATATGTTTAAAATGTTATGGGCTTGATTTTGTTTGTCTCCTTCTCTTAGCTTAGGCAGTCCTCCCCGTTTCCATAAGCGTGTGCCACTATGGTTGATGAATGTGTGATATGCCTTTTTTTTAGGAGACGATCATTGCCCTCTCACTCACATCCATGAGTTGTGGGGGCTTCGTCATCGCTCCCAAATTCGGTTAGAGTTCAGATTCCTCTTTGGTTTGCCAAGGTGTTGTTGTTCGCATCTTCTTACGATGATCACCCTGGGCTCCCCAGAATTCGCTTCTCCATAGTGTGGTCTCTGGGAAACCCCATTTGGAAGGTGAACAGAAAAGGCTGCACAACAGCCAACATAATAAACCTATGTCCCGAGCTTCGAATATTACAACCCATGAGTCGGCGGAGCCCCTCGTAGGCTAGTCCTCGGGGTTTCGTATCCAACTCGGGTTTTAGGGTAGCTGCTCTCAACTCATCCATGATTTTGAGGCCACCTCAGATCCTTCCGTGGGCGAGTCCCTATTTTACCCAGCAAACCCCAGGTCCGGGGGAAATGCTACCGGATTTGCGCCAAAAATTTGAACTAATGATTGAACAAAAGAACAACAACGAACAAAATAGGGGCTGTGATTTAATATGAGAATGGCAATACAAAAAAAAAAAGAAAAAAACTATAGAATAAGGAAGAGACTTAAGGCAACTAAAACTATTACCGGACTTGGAACCGCAACATGTGCATTTGCGTGAACATCCCTGCATCTCAAAATTCAAATGCGTAATAAGTCCCCCTTGCGTGCTGTGTTTTGTTTAAAAAAGGAAACATATGCGATCTTCAAACGAAAAGCCTTGGCCCACTTGGGTAGTGTTTTTGCCTCTCTCATCCCAGTGGACCCCTGCGTCGACCCCACAAATCTCCCGCTGTTCAACCTGGGCCAAGTCGACTTGGCCAGGCCCTCGAGTCGACTTCTCCCCCCTTTTGTCTATCATTCATCTCTAGCTGGGCGGGGGCAAGTCGACTTGCCCCTTGGACAAGTCGAGTTGTCCCTTGGCCAACCTTCACCTTTCTTCTTCGTCCCTTCCCTCCCATATTCATACATGTATCCATGTGCACTTGCATACTTTGCCTATGCATTAGAAGGAAACAAAAGAAAGAAGAATCAAGGAATATGATGAAATGGGTAATAAAAGATGGGGGTCTTAACAATCTCCTAACCCCATAATCCATGAACAAGCCAAACAAAAAAATTTGTCAAAGGAAAAGGAGAGCAGAAAATTTTGATTTCAGCTCTGCCTGCTGGTTTTTAGTCTACCGAATCGAATTTTCGGTCGACCGCCCGGCGGGGGAGTTGACGCCCTATGCAACAGGCGTCGACTCGCGTTAAGGCCCTTTCATTTTTGGGAGTTTCGGTCTACCGACCTCTTAATTCGATTGACCAAAATCTCTCCCATTCAAAAACAAAAAAAAACAAAAGAAGCAGGGATGAATCGGCACACACGCGAGCAACTTCTCGCGCCGTATCACCTGCGCCAGTTCACCCCCCTTCTCTCTCCTCTCACCCCGCGCTGACTCACTCTCTCTCCCTCCATCTCTGCTGCGCCAATTCATTCACCTAAAAAAGGGGGGTGGATGAGGAGGTGATCCGGCGGCCTCATGCGCGCCGGATCACCCCCCCTCCCTCTCTTGTTCTCCAATAAAAAAAGGGGGAAGGATAAATGAAAACAAACAAACCAAAGAGAGAGAGCAAAACAACAAAATGACATTTGAAGCTACAACAAAAGAAAAAAGCTAAACAAAATATATATACAATAACAACACTAACAAATGAATAAAAAAATACATCCACACACCTAAAATAAAAAAAAATCAAACAACAAAAAATATAAGAATAATAATAGTAAAGAAACAAAAAATACACCCATGCATTAAAAAAAAAGAAATCAGATCAAGTAATCAAAACAACAAAGAAATTTTTCATAATGTCTATTCCGAACCCCCCGCTTCCGTGGACTCGGTGCGAAAGGAATATCAATGCCGCCCGGCTAAGTCGGATTTGGACCTGGAGAACCGTCCCGATATGGCCACAATCCGACATTACCCCGGGCCAATAGCTCATCAAACTTGACCCATTTTCACTGGGATCTAATTCCACACCCCTATCAAACTTACCGTATAATCGTCAGACATTTGCACGGGTTTACCTCCGTCTTCGTCATGCTTTCGACACGGACTTTCGTCCGAACACGAAATGGTGAATAAGCGACCAACATGATTCACAAGTTTATACCCCAATCTGGGGGCATTTTATCACAGTTTCGAGGTTTCATTATCTCATTTCATCAGCATTAATTTTAGGCCGTAGGGCCCCTTTTCCGGTGATTAATCAAGGATTTTCCCCTCTTTGAGAGGATGTAATTAACGTCGTGGCCTTTAAGGCACGACGGATTTTTTTATCCCGACATAAAACTCACAATTGTCTGATCAGTCAGACGGCACGCACGAGTGGCTTCTTCAGAGCCCGAATTAATCGTCACTTTGTGACATGCACGCCCACGCACTAAATAAATCAATAAATAAATAAATCGAAGAAACAAACGAACAAACGAATAAAATAAAAGAGATCTTGAAAGTGCGTCCACAAGTCTGGCACGCCCGGTGGGACATAAACTTTCCTTCATCTCTTCGCTGGGATTAGGGGCCCTACGGCCTCCTCGTGAAATTCTAAACTATTTTACTCGCAATTGCAGGTTGTTGTATAAATGTTGTTTTGATGATGTCTCACTATAAGTCATTGATCAATTTACTTTAGAACTCATGGTGTGCCTTTTGAATGACCAGGTGTGAAGCAGGTCGACCTCATGCCTCCCAGTGTCGACCTCACTAGCCCTATGCTAGTTATCAAGTGTATGAAGAAAGGTCAACTTCACAATGAGCAATGTCGACCTTAGGCTCTCAGGAGGTTGACCTCAGACCCTCACAGAAAGCGTTATAAACGCTCTTCCTCATGGCTGCCTCGACCTCGTCATCAAGCGTGTCGACCTCTTCAAGCTTCCAAGACAAAAGAGTCGACTCCGAGTGTCGACCCCTTTTTACGAACGTTTTGCAGTGCCACACCGTGTCAACCTCACCTTCAATTAGTGTCGACCTCACAATCGCAACCAGCACTCTGGAAAATGACCAGCGCAAGTAGTGTCGACCTCACTTCTACAGGAGGTCGACCTCAGGCTCTTCCAGAAGCCATTGTAATCACGTTTTTGCAAAGCAGTGTCGACCTCACTTTTATAGGAGGTCGACCTCAGGATCATTCCAGAAGCCATTATAATCACTCGTTTTCAAAGCAGTGTCGACCTCAGTCTCTCAGCAGGTCGACCTCACTAAAGGGTAAACTCAAAAGTCTTCTGACAGATCTGTCTTTAGAAAAATCGTACAAAGGGCAACGATGTCCGACGTAAACCTCTAAAAACACAGATTTTGAGGTATGAAGAAGATTCCTAGGACACTTAAAACATCCATGTCATCATAAGTGTCCATGGCAATTTCTTACTCCAAATATTTGCCAGTACAACTCCTTTGAATGTTCTCTCTCACTAACAGTTCTATCCCATGAGCCAGTCAACTGGGATTCTGTCTGAAAGGAGAAAAATCTCTGGACAAAGGACGTCCTTTCTGCTAACAGAAGTTAAGGTTCAGCATGTTTCCTTTGTCAAACCCTTTTATTTATTTCTGCTATTCAGAACTGCAAGAGAATGGAGGGAAAAACTTATGCTTCTTGAGGCCTATATATTGGACGCCCATCCCTTGCTTCAAAAGTTGCTAGAGTTCTAAGTTGGCCTACAGGAAGAGCAAAACATGGGAAAAAGAGATAAGAGAAGAAAAAGGAGCGCCTGTTCAGACTTCCATCGGAGAGAAGGGTGAAGGAAAGGAGAAGGATCCACAACCATCCAGCCAGCCCTTATTCCCTTGCTTTATTGGTTGAGCAAAGTCGTCCGTAGTGCTTCTTCACTCGGGACTGCTGTAGTTGCAGCTTCTTGTTTTGGTTTCTTGTATTGTCTTCATTTTTCAACAACAAATCACCTTGTGTGTGGAGTGTTGTCACCGTGTAAACTGCTGAGCAGCGTGTGTGTGTTTGTCTTCTTGCTTTGTCTTGTTTCTTCCTTGTGGGATTTCTTTTGCATGTGCTTTGAGGACTTGTCCTCGTGTGTGTGTGTGTGTGTGTGTGTGTGTGTGTGTGTGTGTGTGTGTGTGTGTGTGTGTGTGTGTGTGTGTGTGTGTGTGTGTGTGTGTGTGTGTGTGTGTGTGTGTGTGTTGGGGGGGATAGTCCCCGTGTTCAGCTGGTTTCCAGCATGTGTGTGTGTGTGTGTGTTTCTTTTGGCCAAAGAGTGGAAGCCTCATCGTGTTGGTGAGGGGTGGATGTAGGTGTGCCATTGTGCAGCCGAACCACCTTAAAAGCACTTTGTTGTGGTTTGCTCTCCATTCCTTCTATCCCCTCTTCACAGGTGGCTTATGTTATCTTAGAGCATCTCCTATAGTTTGAGTTTCGATAATCTACCGTTTGTCTTTACATATGTTAACTTCAGTGCTATCTTTTAATAGCTCGTTTGTATAAGTTGAAAATTTGATATAGGATCTATTCACCCCCCTCTAGATCCTCTCATACCGTCCAACACAGGTCATACTTGACAATTACGATGGTCGTTAGCTTCGGACCATTAGTCATCGCAAGCAACGCCAGGGAGGGCTACCTGGCCATTCCAACGCAATTTGGGAGCTTCCCTCCCGTGGTGGGCTTCCCCAACTTCTTGGGGGTGGCCTTCGTCCATCTGCTAGAAACCGAGTGACCCATGCCCGTCGAAGTCTGCATCCCCACCAGGGGGACTTCTACCACCAAACCTGCTGCTGCTGGGTCACCGGCAACTACTGCTGACCGCGTGGCGGTCAGGACCGTGGGTTGTCTTGTCCACCATGTCCGTTTCGATACGGGCTCCACTCGCAAGAAGACGGCATCTCACTGAAGAAGGAGCCAAAAGAATGTTGCTACTACTGTCAGGGGCGGGTCTCCAATACCAGCAAATCTGGTCTGATCGTAGGTATCAGAGTTTACCTAAATGGCAACACTGTCGAAGCGATCCCTGAGCGGATTGTGCCAAATGTCCCTGTGCGCAACTCTTTCCAAGCACTAGGGAGAATATAGAAGAAGAATGGTGGAGCGGCCCATCGGCCGAAGAATGAGCTGGCCCCAAGGCCATTCAAAACCAAACAGGTCTGGGTACCCAAATCAACTCGGGTCCCAACACCAACTCAGCCAGGACCTGTCAAGGTTGACAGGCCTAGGAAGGAAGGGAAGGAAAGAGAGAAGAATGAGATGCTGGGAGGGGCGTCTCATAAATCAACTATTCAGGCCTGCACCCGACAAGCGGATGATCATTTGCATCTCAAGAACTATGGCAAGATTGCGAGGATTAGTCAGCCTACGGGCCCCCAGTATAGGCAAGGGTACCGCCACCCGCGGTTTACCCTGATTATGAACAAGAAGACATCACCCAGGCCGTGCACGAATATCTCCGTGGCCTCGGGAACACCTCCCTAGGGAGGCAGCGACTACTACAAGCCATCATCGCTGCTGAAGTGGGTCGAGGGTATCCAACCGACCCGGATGGAATACAAGATGCAAAATCGGGGTGCTATGGACCTCCCCGCCATGAGAAGCCTACACCGAGAGTATTGGTGTTTGAAAGATTGTCCTTCTCCAGTCAGCCGACCAGGCGGGTGAAGAGGAGAAATTGAAACATGTAAGTCTATACTTGTCATATGGCCGGGACGGCCAGTCGTTATGGGGCTTTGCCTATGGAGCCCGAAAAAGTTGCTGATAACGCGGAAGCGTATGTCGTTACTACACGAACGCTAACAATCTTAAAACCAAACTCACACAAAATGATCAAAAGAGAATGTAGTAGTATGGCAAGCACATGTCGAATCCACAGAGAAGGAGAGATTTTTAGACTTAAAAACTTTGGAGTCCTTTAGAAAACACTTGTGATTTTACTTTGCTTAAAGAAAATAGTGAAATGAAGACCAAATCAAACACTTAATTAAAAACACCTATGATTATGCGCCTATGCTATAGAAATTAATTGCATGAAGTGAAAAAAAGAGATAGAAGAAGGGGGTAGAGAGGGAAGAAGATTAAGAACTAGATCAAAAGAACAAATCTCTTCATTAACTTAAAAGAAAGAGTATATGAAGTGCAAGACAAGCTTACAACAAAGAGGTGACAAGATTATAATGAAGTAAAATAACACAAAAGTAATAACAACAAGAGGAGCCTGAGATGTGAAGATGGTAGCAGAAATGGTGATGACGGTGCCGTCCTCTCTTGGCCTTGGATCACGAACCACCTTGCGGAAGATATCGTCTACACCGGGAGGAAGTCACCTTCGTCGTTGAAGCCGCCTTTGGAGGGTGAATAACTTTGAAACCAAGATGAATTAGGGGCTGCCCAATAAGAAGAAGTTGAAGAGGAGGAAGAGAGGAAGAACTTTTATGAAGAACTCAGAGAGAAAAGAAGAGAAGAAAGGCTTTAAAACGAAGGAATAACATATTCTAGCACTTCGGATGAACAATAAACTCACAGGATAGCAATGTAAAAAATGGAGAATAACTTAACAACCTGAAAGAATTAGAAGATGAGACAGAAGAAAAAGTTGTATAACATTTAAAAACAAAGAACTTTTATGAAGACAGTAGGAGGAAAAAATGAAAGGAAGAGGGAGAAATAATGGGAATAACAGAGAGGAACATTGATTCATAGATGAACAGGATAGCACAGTGAAAAATAAAAAATAACTTGAAAACTAGAGAGAATTAGAAGATGACGAAGAAGAAGAAATTGTAGAGCATTTAAAAATGAAGAACTTGCATGAAGAACATATGAGGAGAATAGGAGCATAAGGGGGAGAAACCGGCGTCCTAAGGTTAAGGTGGGAGAGGGAGAGAGCGAAAGAGAGAGAAAGAATGCCCAAAAAATGAAGCCTCCCTTCTCCTCCTTGTCATGGGCTATTTATAGGGAGAGTTAGGCCGATGGAAGGTGGAGATTGTATCAAAAAGAGATGGATGGCTGAGATTTAAATAGAAGATGATGTATGGGGAAAAGGAAAAGGAGGTGGGCACCCCCTTTCTTGGACTTTGGACATCCTCTTTCCCAAGGCTCATCATGTCTCTCCTTTATTTCAAACTTCGAATTCAATTTTCCCTCCAACCAAAATATGTGTTTCTTTTCCTCAATTTCAAACATTTGAAATTTCTTTTCCCTCCAACCAAAATATGTGCCTTTGACTTGGTCAAAGTGGTGATGATAGTTTTGTCCCCAACTTCTTTTGCAATTACCTTCGGTGTCCTGCATACATATAATTACGATTTAGTCCATAAAAATTACCATAATGTGCACATGAATCATAATTGCTCATAATTATGTAATGGAAAAATAATGTTCATGACTCTCATCTCCATTTTATTAAATAAAATCACCAAATTAATTAATTTGCATGAAAGGTTCAATCTACATGCGAAGTCGAGATTAACGATAGATCATGCATAATTGTCTAATTATATGCACATAAAATAGTGTACATGCGATGAATTATCATAGAAAATGGATGCTTATCACACTCCCTAACTTACTTATTGCTAGTCCCTTAGCAATGCAAATAAATTAAAATTTAGGACTAACAAGAGTTTGTAAAATTCATGCTATTATATCCAGCTCTCCCTTCATAGAATCAACCAAAGATTAGGAATCCGGAATCAATAATGCACACTAACCTTAGTTTGAAAATTCAGGTACATGATCAAGAATTCAAAGCAAAGTTCAATAGCACTTGTGCATGCGTAATACTGAATCCACAGCTTAGATAATTGCATCCTTCATTTGCTATTCCAAACAAATCTCATTCAACCCTGCACCTCCTAACCAGAACATTAATCATACTAGCTTTTTTGTCTGCCTTATTTCTTTGTCCCTTTGGGATCTTTTATTTCACACATGATGCTGCACTATCCCTTCACTGTTTTACGCGAACCTCAGCACGTCTTAAGTGAAGTATGCCCGGTTACTAAGATCAGGGTTCCCTTTTCCGTTTGACGTGAATCTCAACACGTCTTAGGTGAAGTAGGCCCGGTTACTAAGAATTGGGGCAATTTTCATGGTGTTCTTCTCTTTTTATTTCTTATTTTTCATAGTGCCATTGCACTTGATAGATAATTTGGCAGAAAGTTTTGTAAAAGGATATCCTTTCTTAAGAAGTGCAGAATATCAGACAATAGATCTAAGATAGTAGAGGGCTTATCTTGCTTGTTTCATTAGTGTGTAACGTGAATTTTTTTTTTCTAAAGTACACATGAACTTTAAAGAGATTCTTATATCAGTTTTTCATGGCTAGATTGACTAAATTTTCCATCATCCTTCTCCTTAGTTTTCTCCATTCCAGAATTACTTTTAATTTAAGCATGAATCATGAGACTCAAAATGAGGTTTACATCTTTTTACTTTCATGCAATGATGACATGCAAGAAAGAACTCCTATCGGGTTGTGCTATATGCATCATGAAAAATTTTCTCTCCCCCCCAACTTGAATGACATTGTCCTCAATAACATATAGAATTAAAAGTAATAGAACAATATATCAATAAATACTTCTGAGTAGGAAAAAGATAACCGGATATGCGGGATGAAACCTCCATCAATGTCATGGATGGCGACGACTTCTTCGAATTCCTACATACACAAGTGAAAATGACTCACTAAATTATTGAAGGGGAAATAGTTGGGTTACCTCCCAACTAGCGCTAAGTTTAACGTCTTCAGCCAGATGCAAATAAGTTAGCATGACTTACTTTGGATCACTCAGTGTAATTTAGTCTTTCAACATGAGTTGAGCATTTTCTAAATAGGGCTTGAGACGTTGACCATTTACAGTAAAACTGTGACCATTTTACGGATTTAGAATTTTGACGGCACCATAGTCAAAGGCTTTAATTACAATGAATGGACCGTCCCACCTGGACTTCAATTTCTCAAGAAACAAACGTAGCCTCGAATTAAAAAGCCAGACTTTTTGATCAAGTTGAAAAGATTTTATCAAAATATGCTTGTCATAAAGGTTTTGGTCTTGGCTTTGTAAATCTTGGAATTTTCATATGCTTCATTGCGTAGCTCCTCCATCTCATTTAGTTGAAGAGCTCTATGGGAACCGGCTTGGGCGATGTCCAGATTCACTTATTTTATGGCCTAGTACGCCCTATGTTCTAGCTCAACTGGTAGGTGACATGCTTTTCCAAAAACCAGTCTATAGGGAGACATACCAATGGGGGTTTTGCATGCAGTCCGATAGGCCCATAAAGCATCATCTAGTCTTTCTGACCAATCTTTTCTATCTGGCTGGACAGACTTTTGCAAAATGTTCTTGATCTCCCTATTAGAGATCTCCACCTGGCCACTAGTCTTGGGATGGTAGGGGGTGGCAGTTTTGTGAGTGATCCCATATTTCTTGAGCAAAGCTCGAAATTGGGAGTGAGTGAACTGCGATCTCCCGTCACTGATGATAGCCTTGGGACTCCCAAATCTAGAGAAGATGTTCTTACGAACAAATTTCACCACAACTTTGTGATCATTAGTCAGGGTGGCTATTGCTTCTATCCATTTAGACACGTAATCTACCGCCATAAGAATGTATTCGTTTTCAAATGATGGCAGAAATGGTCCCATGAAATCAATCCCCCAAACATCAAAAATTTCAACAATCAAAATGGGACTGAGTGGCATCATGTCTCTTCTAGAGTTGTTCCCAATAGCTTGACACCTTAGATAGGTCTGGCTAAATTCATAGGCATCCTTAAAAAGAGTGGGCCATAAGAACCCACTTTGCAAGACCTTAGCAGCAGTTTTCTTTCCTGAGAAATGTCCCCCACAAGCTAGATTGTGACAGAAATTCAGCACAGATTGATGTTGCTCTTTGGGGACACACCTTCGAATTATGTGATCAGGACCCATGTAAAATAACTCCGAGTCCTCCCAAAATAATGCTTAACTTTGGCAAAGAAATGATCCTTCTCTTGTTTAGACCATCCCCCTAGCATTTGTCCTACCGCCAGATAGTTGACTATGTGAGCATACCAAGGGGTTGAGACATGAGAAATGGCTAAGAGATGTTCATCAGGGAAGGAATCATACATTGGGGAGCTCTCAGGTATAACAATTCTTGAAAGATGATCGGCAATTTTCCAACCCCTTTTTATCTTTAATCTCCAAGTCAAATTCTTGAAGCAATAAGATCCAACGGATGAGTCAGGGTTTGGCATCTTTCTTGGAAAGAAGATATTTCAATGCCGAGTGATCAGAGTAGACAATGACTTTAGCCCCCAAAAGATATGATTGGAATTTTTCGAGAGTGAAGACAACAGCTAGTAATTCTTTCTCCGTAGTAGTATAATGCATTTGGGCATCTGCAAGGGTACGACTTGCATAGTAGATTACTACGGGTTTCTTATCAATTTTTTGCCCTAAAATAGCTCCTATGACATAGTCAGAGACATCACACACGATTTCAAATGGGAGCAACCAATTCGGAGACTGCAAGATTGGGGCTTGAGTGAGAGCCGTTTTAAGAGACTGAAAAGCCTCTAGACAAGAATCATCTAGGTGGAATGAAGTGTCTTTGGCTAGAAGCTTAGTCAGCGGTCAAGCAATGACGGAGAAGTTCTTGATGAATCTTCTATAAAAACCAGCATGGCTAAGGAAAGAACGAATTTGCTTGACAGAAGTTGGAGGAGCAAGATTAAAGATCAGATCCACCTTAGCTTTGTCAACCTCTATCCCCCTCTCTGAGACAATATGGCCTAGCACAATTCCTTCTCTCACCATAAAGTGACTCTTTTCCCAGCTAAGCACCAGATTAGATTCAATGCATCGTGCCAGCACCTTCTTAAATTCTCCAAACAGCAATCAAATGAGTCACCAAAGACTGAAAAATCATCCATGAAGATTTCTAAAAAATCACCCACCATTTCAGAAAAGATTACAATCATGCACCGCTGAAAGGTGGCAGGGGCATTGCAAAGCCCAAACGGCATTCTTCTAAATGCAAACGTGCCATAAGGACACGTGAATGTAGTCTTTTCTAGATCTTCCGGGTAAATAGCAACCTGATTGTACCCGGAGTATCCATCCAAAAAGTAAAAATATCTTTGCCCGACCAATTTCTCCAAAATCTGATCCACAAATGGGAGAGGGAAATGATCTTTCTTTGTCATTGAGTTCAGTTTTCTATAATCAATACAGACTCTCCAACCCGTTTGTAATCTCATTGGCACCTCTTCACCCTTCTCATTTTGAATCACGGTCAGCCCAGATTTCTTAGGAACAACTTGTGTAGGGCTGACCCACTTGCTATCAGAGATGGGATATATGATCCCAGCATCCAACCACTTTACAACTTCCTTCTTAACCACCTCTTTCATGTTAGGATTCAGCCGGCGCTGCATCTCCCTGCTCGGCTTGGTATTATCCTCTAAATAGATATGATGCATACAAACATCCGGACTGATCCCCTTGAGATCTGTCACAGACCATCCTATCGCCGCTCTATGCTCCTTAAGGACATCTAAGAGCTGATATTCCTGTGCAGAAGTGAGATTAGAAGCAATAATCACAGGCAGAGTGTGGTCAGGACACAGATATGTATATTTAAGGGAGTCCGGGAGAGGCTTGAGTTCCACAGTGGGAGGATGTTCCAAAGATGGAAGGGTTGGTTCGGATTGAAGTGCAGGAAGTGGCTCTACCCTAGACTAGGGTGTTGAAGAGAGAGGAGAATCCTGAAGCATGCTACCCTCCTCTAGGTTGCCCTCAATGTCATTCAAACTTTCATCAATCACATCCTCAAAGATATCAATGACATTACATTCCTCTTCTTGATCGGGATATTGAGATGCCTTAAACACGTTTAGAGAAACTTTCTCACCTCCAAAAGAAATATCCATCATTCCTGTAGCACAGTTGATGTTGGCCTTAGCAATTGCTAGAAAAGGACGTCCCAAAATAATAGGTGTATGTTTGAGTTCTTAGGACGAGGCCATATCCAAAATCAAGAAATCCACGGGAAAATAGCATTCGTGTACCTTAACAATGACATCCTCCAACAAACCCCTTGGAGTTTTAACTAATCGATCCGCCAATTGAAGGATTATTGATGTAGGCTTCAACTCTCCCAGATCAAACTGCTCATAAATAAAGGTGGATAACAGATTCACATTGGCTCCTAAATCCAGTAATGCTCTGTCGAAAGTAACTCCACCTATGTCACATGAGATTAATGGAGCTCCAGGATCCTTCAATTTCTTAGGCAAATGATTCATATCAACAGCGCTCACATCCTCAGACAAGAAGATCTTCTGAGTTAATGCCTTAGATTCCCTCTTCGGTGTACATAGCTCCTTCAAAAATTTTGCACAGGCTGGAACATGCTTGATTGCAACGAGGAGAGGGATGTTGATGTGTACTTGTTTGAAGAGCTCCATCATCTCCTCATTATGGGCTGGTTGTTTCTTTTTGGGCTTTAAGGCATTAAGAAATGGTGCTGTAGGTTGGTAAGGGTTAGGCCCTTCCTCTATTCTCCTCTTTCCCTTGACATCCTCTTCCTGCCTGGGCTCCTCCTTACTATCAGAAGATATGTCAAGGGCCTAGACTGATGGACTAGGAGTGGACCGCTGGGGATCTTTGAGGATTTTACCACTTCTTAAGGTTGAAATTGCTTTTGCATTGTCGTTGTGGGCCTTTTTGTGGTATTTGGCCTGATGGGTGTTAGAGGAGAGGGGGAATTGGTTGGTTGATGGGGAAGTTTGGTTGTGGGAAGCTCGGATGATTATTTCATGGGTTGACAATGGACTGACTTGGCAATTGACCCACTTCCCTTCTCATGATAGCTTCAGCCAATTGGCTCAATTGGATATCCAACATAGAGATAGTTTGCTGGTGGGCTTGGAGGGTTTGTTGGAAAGATTGACTTTGGGATTGATTTTACGCCAAAATTAGTTGTTGTAACTAATGGAATCTATCATCAGTTTGGGAGTCTTGGTGGTGTTGTAAAGGAGGTTGATAGATTTGTTGAGAATTGGAAGACTGCCCATAATTGGGCTGAGGAAGTTGGCATGGAGCCTGACCCTAGTTGAATCGGGGAAGTGGTTGTTGGGCTTACAGTCCTCGACCATAAGCATTTCCTTGAAATGGTGGCTGAGCTTGGAATTGGTGTTGGATGGGTGGTTTGCAAACTTGAGACGTAGAGGGGATGGTGGGCTGATTTGGAGCTTGTTGATTTCTCCAATTAAAATTTGGGTGATTCCTCCAGCCCGAATTATAGGTGTTAGAAAATGGGTCATAGTTGGGCTTAGAGAACCCCTAGACTGCTTGAACTTGCTCCTGTATAAAAGGTGGTAACTGGGCTACTGTTGGGCAATCGGACACGTAATGGTCCGAACTAGCACATAAAGCACACACCTCATGGTGTGTTGGGTCTGGGTATGGGTTGGACGTAGATGAGATAGTGGTTTCTTGTTTGTTTTGGGTCAAGAGCTGGTCTAATTTGTGGACTAGCATATCAACCTGTTCTAGCTTTTGGGCCATGATGTCCATCTTGTCCAATTTTTGATGGATGAAATTCACATCCACTCTAACTTCAGGTTCCACATGATACATCGCGGCCCATTTAGAGGGCCCAATGGTTATCTCATATGAGGATAAGGAAGCATGGTTGATTGAATTCTCGCTCAACATTTCAAATAAGTCATAGGCATCATCCTCACTCTTACTCATAAAGGCCCCTCCACATGATGCATCCATAATCTGCCTAACTTGATCATCTAGGCCCTCATAGAAAGCTTGCACTATTTGCCATTTAGAAATCCCATGATGTGGACATTTTCTGAGGAGTTCTTTTAATCTCTCCCATGATTCATGTATTTGTTCATTTGGGAGTTGTGCGAATCCTGTGATTACACGTCTCATGGTGTTGGTTCTACCGATGGGGTAGAATTTTTTAAGGAACTCATGCTGCATATCTGCCTATGTGCCAATAGGTTTCCCTAAGGTCCCCCTAGCCAGTATTTGGCTTTGTCCTTAAGTGAGAAAGGGAATAAGGTCAGGCGGAGGGCATCATCTGTGAAATTTTAAATTTTTACAGTGGAACAAATTTCCAAAAATTCATCCAGATGTTTATAGGGATCTTCATTGGTCTTCCCATAAAAGGATGGGAGCATCTGAATGGTGCTAGATTTGATCTCATAATACAAAGCAGGGACATTAGGCAGTTGGATACAAGTGGATGGCTGATAATTCGAAGGAATAAAATATTCCTTCATCTGTTTGGGCACCCCTAGTTGGTATTGTTCAGCCATAGGTTGGATTTGATTTTGGGCCTGATTAAAAGTGAATCGCTCAATCTCGCTAATGGGCTCAACTAAGTCACGGTGTTGAGATCTTCTCCCTTGCATAAACTAAGGTTAAAGATGAGAGATGGGATAATTTTTTATGATGATTTTTGTTTTGTTTTATTTTTTTGTTTTTTATTTTTGACTCAAACTAGGACGAAGAGAGAGAAGATGAGATTTTTTATTTTTATTTTTTATTTTTTTGCAAACACAAACAAGTTATCACACAAATTACTTAATGCCCTAGATGTGACCAAGACCTACAAATTGGGTTTCACAAAATGGCTAAAGTGTAACTTAAGTTCACCCTCAATATTTCCACCGGCCAGGTAAGGGGTGGGGTAGTGGGAGTTTCCCCCTACTTTCGTAGGGACCTAATTATGCCAAACCACTAGCCCGCTTAAGGCATTTGCCGTCCGACCGTCTTATCTTAGGCACCGATTTTTATAAGAGGGTAAGCCCAAATAACGCAAGAACCATAGTGTGAACCTAGGGCTAATGTCTACTGGATTTTATTTATGGTCTAGGTGATGCAAAGATGCATGGGAATTGTGGTTTGTGGGCTAAGGAAAGGTGATAAAATCCCCACCTTATCTTGCTTATGGGTGTTGCCCTTAGAATATTTTAGAAATGATACGCAACAAACCAAGTTCAAACAAGGGGTTCTATGCAAGCATGGAAATGCATGAGCATACTTTTGAAAAAAAATTAGAGTACTCACCTTGTCTCCCGCAATCTCCAATAATGTAATTAACAATAATTAAACAACATGGAAAAATAAATTCTATCCTAAATGATGCATGACCTAAAACATGGAAGTGTGGGTTCTACTCTTACAATGAACATTTTTATTGAAGTTCAAGTGATGATTTTTTTGTTCTTATTTAGTGAACCTATCTAACCACAAGATATGAAATGCAGAGAAATGAAATTAAAATGAAGGAGGAAAAGTTTGGATACTTACTTGAAAAGCGTTCCCTCGTTCATTTTTTTTTGAAATGAATGACTAAATCACAAAGATGAAAGAAAGAAAGGTAAACTTACCTCTGATTTTCTTTTGAGTTTTCAAGTTACTTTTTCTCCTTTTTTTTTCTGCAAAAAAGAAAAGAGAACTTTATTAGTACACTATAAACACAAGGAAAATAAGGTTCTTAAGTCAAAAATCATCATTCTTCCCTCGCAACGGCGCCAAAAATTGATAACGTGGAAGCGTATGTCGTTAGTACACGCGCGCTAACAATCTTAAAACCGAACTCGCACAAAATGATCAAAAGAGAACGTAGTACTATGGCAAGCACATGTCGAATCCACAGAGAAGAAGAGATTTTTAGACTTAAAAACTTTGGAGTCCTTTAGAAAACACTTGTGATTTTACTTTGCTTAAAGAAAATAGTGAAATGAAGAACAAACCAAACACTTAATTAAAAACACCTATGATTATGCGCCTATGCTATAGAAATTAATTGTATGAAGTGAAAAGAAGAGATAGAAGAAGGGGGTAGATAGGGAAGAAGATCAAGAACTAGATCAAAAGAACAACTCTCTTCATTAACTTAAAAGAAAGAGTATATGAAGTGCAAGATAAGCTTACAACAAAGAGGTGACAAGATTATAATGAAGTAAAATAACACAAAAGTAATAACAACAAGAGGAGCCTGAGATGTGAAGATGATAGCAACAATGGTGATGACGGTGCCGTCCTCTCTTGACCTTGGATCACGAACCACCTTGCGGAAGATATCGTCTACGCCGGGAGGAAGTCACCTTCGTCGTTAAAGCCGCCTTTGAAAGATGAATAACTTTGAAACCAAGATGAATTATGGGCTGCCCAAGAAGAAGATGTTGAAGAGGAGGAAGAGAGGAAGAACTTTTATGAAAAACTCAGAGAGAAAAAAGAGAAGAAAGCTTCAAAACGGAGGAATAACAGATTCTAGCACTTCAGATGAACAGTAAACTCACAGGATAGCAATGTGAAAAATGGGGAATAACTTAAAAACCTGAAAGAATTAGAAGCTAAGGCAGAATACGAAGTTGTAGAAAATTAAAAAAAAAAGAACTTTTTTGAAGACAGTGGGAGGAGAAAATGGAAGGAAGAGGGATAAATAATGGGAATAACAGAGAGGAACACTGATTCGTAGATGAACAGGACAACACAATGAAAAATAAGAAATAACTTGAACACTAGAGAGAATTAGGAGATGACAAAGACGCATGAATTGTAGAGCATTTAAAAATGAAGAACTTTCATGAAGAACACATGAGGAGAATAGGAGCAGAAGGGGGAGAAACCGGAGTCCTAAGGTTAAGTTGGGAGAGGGAGAGAGCGAAAGAGAGAGAAAGAATGCCCAAAAAATGAAGCCTCCCTTCTCCTTGTCATAGGCTATTTATAGGGAAAGTTGGGCTGATGGAGGGTGGAGATTGTATCAAAAGGAGATGGATGACTGAGATTTAAATAGAAGATGATGTATGGGGAAAATAAAAAGGAGGTGGGCACCCCCTTTCTTGGACTTTGGGCATCCCCTTTCCCAAGGCTCATCATGTCTCTCCTTTATTTCAAACTTTGAATTCAATTTTCCCTCCAAGCAAAATATGTGTTTCTTTTCCTCAATTTCAAACTTTTGAAATTTCTTTTCCCTCCAACCAAAATATGTGATTTTGACTTGATCAAAGTGGTGATGACAGTTTTGCCCCCAGCTTCTTTTGCAATTACCTTCGGTGTCTTGCACACATATAATTACGATTTAGTCCATAAAAATTATCATAATGTGTACATGAATCATAATTGCTCATAATTATATAATGGAGAATTAATGTTCATGACTCTCAACTCCATTTTATTAAATAAAATCACCAAATTAATTAATTTACATGAAAGGTCCAATCTACATGCGAAGTTGAGATTAACGATAGATCATGCATAATTGTCTAATTATATGTACATAAAATAGTATACATGCGATAAATTATCATGGAAAATGGACGCTTATCCGTCGCTAAGATTGTCGAGAGGCCGGGCCCTCTCACAAGAAGAAGGAAAGCTGCAAACGAGGCGTTACTGACCCTCGTCGGAACAACAAATCCAGAAGAGACAGTGACAGCCCTGACTGTCAATGTAATTACACTTGAAGATTACAGCGCGGTGCCATCCACCTCATCTGAAGAAACACCAACCGAGGACAGGGGAAGCCTCCCCAGCCCTACCATCAATGATCCGACCCTGCTGATGTTGCTACAAAGATATCAGCAGGAAATTGAAGCATGAAAGAAGCAATTGAGCAAGAAGGATACTCACACCTCCGCACCCGGACAAGTCGAAATCCCCCCTGGGACATCAGGGGGCAGTAGCTAGGCATTTGAGGTCTTGCCGCAAGCCATTGCTGCACAGCCGACGCCCAATTATGCTGGGGGCATCCCTCCCCCACAACGACAACTTGCGGCTATGCCGCAGCCCTCAGTCTTGCAATTCCAAGGGGCCCCTGCTACGCCCCATGCGGCCGTGTTAACAACGCCGCATATGCAATTAGCTCACTTTTACACAAGTCCATTTGATCCGATGCGCAGATGATAAAAATGAAGCTGGTGGAAAGGAGCGATGGCGACTCCTCCTTATTTGATGTGTAACGCCCGAGAATTTTTCTAAGTATTTTTTGGATCTTAAAATATAATTATTGAGCATTTAATGGGCTATAAATGAATTTTGTTTAAATAAATCTAATTATTTAGGCCCTATATAAATCCAACAGGATTAGACCCAAGTAATAAACCCAATAGGCCCAAAAAGATTGTTTTGGACCTTAGCCCATATTCTAGAAGTTAGGAATGGGTGTAAACACGGAATTAAAGGAGATAATTACTCCTTGGTATATAAGTAAAGGGATAATAGTGAAGATAATATCAAAAGAGTTTGAACTAGTTGAAAATTTGACGCTCACGAAGTCAAGCGGTCTATCACGAGACCGCCAGGCTCTGGTAAACGGTCTAGAGCTAGACCGCTAAGGCACTGCAGTTTCGTGAGAGGAAGAAAACGTGAAAAGGATGGATTTTTAGCATCCAAATCACCTAGGATCGACTCTATCTACTAATTAGATAACTGTAGAAGGAAAATAGATCGAATTAAAAGCTTAAATGAGACTCTAAGTTCGTTCTAATCCTCAAAACCCTAGCTAACCCTATAAGTAGACCCAGAACCAACCTGCGCGACCCTTACTTTTGGCTCGCGTGGAGCTAAGGTAAGGAGAAAGAATTAAAGGTAAGTTTCTTCTAGGAATTTGTTTATTATACTTAGGACTAACTCTCCTCAAAATTTTGTTCTAGGAGATCGAGCCTACGGTGAGATAGAATCCTATAAAGTTGCTGATCTTACATCAAAAACTCAGGAAATAGTGCGGCCGACCCAAGAAGATCAGGGAAATAGAAGCCCTAAACGAGGTAATTAGATAGAAGTTCTTTATAACAATTTGTTCCCGTTAGTACCCTCTTCTTACCCTAAAAATTTAACGTCTTTAGGTCAAGAGAATCAGGAGATACAAGGGCGTGAAGTTGCTGATTTAGTTAAGGGCGAGCAGAGAACTAGGGTTGACTTTCAGCCCTGAATTTAAAATTTAAAGCCCAAGACAGAGGTAGGTTGTCTCATGAATGGCTCAAATTTGAAGTCAGGAATAAAAGCCCTTTGATTTCGTGCATTTTCATGCATTGTACTGTGAGAATTTCATGTTTTAGTCAGACTATGCATCTAAGTTTAATCCTCATGCATGAACTAGCCCTAATAAAGTAAAAAAAAAAATTCTTGTTAAATATATGATCCTATGCATACTGTTGGCCTATAATTGTTCTATCATGATTATGGAAGTTTATATATGTTAATTTCCATGCATGATGTATCTTAGTTTAGCATTTGGTTTTACTATTATTTGAACTCGAATTTTTACAGGAGTAAACGGTCGTCCTGTAGACCGCCAGGAACTCTAGCGGTCGCTCGATAGACCGCTAGCCCAAGTTAAATGGTCCTGTATTAGACCGTTTGGGATTTCTAATTTTCTGTAATATTGTTAACTCAACATATTACAGAATTAGTCTTATTAAATGTATGATAAGCTTAGTTAACTAAGTTTTAATCCTGATTTGAGCATTGGTTTCATATACTTAGTTGTATTTACTGTTCATCATAGTATATTTCATGTTTTTATGATCATTGGTCTTATTTTTTAACTTATGTTAATTTTTGACCCAAAATCATATGCTCTGATAATAAATGTGTGTTTTTCTAAAGATAGATGATTCATGATTACTGTTTTATTACGATTTTCTCTCTTCTAAGAGTCATTTTCATAAGTACATGACGCATATCCCGATATGTTGTCATTAGTTACACTTTTTGCACATTAAGAACACAATCTTGGACTTCATGACCTCTCCTTTGGATATTCCTTCCAACGGATTAAGAAATCTTGTTTCATGGCCTCCATAAGACTCCGTGAGCCTGGGATTCCCACTAGGACGCCGAGCTGGTTGTACCATTAAAACCCAATGTCTAGAAAGCACTTTTACCGATGTTTTATATATTCTGGAACCTAGCGGCCTTCTGATTGACCGCCATAGTCTGCTAGCGCGGGGAGTACTTTCTTTATAAATAAGTGAAATGTCCACGGGAATCCACATGAATTCATGAAGTACTTGCTACTAAGTGAAGAGTACATTCTTGCTAGTTACATGACTTTCTAGTGCATAGCCTTCATGGTTATGAAAATTACAATCTTGTTACGTTCTTGAAAAGGCCAGATCTACATTCTTGTTATATACTTATTCAAATCATATTCTTGTATCTCAAGTTTGATCATATCTTGTTACTTTAGCTTTTTTCGCATGATTCATCGTATTTGCATGATTTACCTTATTCTTTAGAGCAAAAATGTTAATCATTTAAATTTGCCTTCATGTTGATACGAAGATATCTACTAGGCAATTGTGCTCATTACTCTACTTTCCAATCTTTTTTAGGAAATTCTAGTGGGACGGATTCTGATTACTCAAGTGATGGATCCGGGAGTGATTAAAGGACAAACGACTCGAGAGAAGCCTTAGTTACTAAATGTCTAGTCGAATCATGATGTAATTTTTATTTTCTTGAGTCTAGTGAAAAGATCTTATGTACTTTGGGAATTATTTTATGAAATAATAAAGTTGAAAGATTTTAGTGAATTATATTGTGCAATTACTCTTAAGTGATTATCTTGCGCTCTGATTATATTGACTGGCTCGAGGCGTACTAGCCGACTGTTCACATTCCCAATTGTTTCCGCTACATAATCTCGGGACGTGACAGTTAAAGTGGTATCAGAGCTCTAGGACTAGAAGTCCTAGGGAAAATGTCATGTCATAGGTTAAGTCCAAGGTTTATAGATCCACACCTATGAAACTAGGAAAGAAATTCCCAACCTATGAGAAGAATTGGGTAGAACCTAGGATGAGATAGTCATTAGAATTAATTCTAAGATCTACCCCGCTCATTCCATTAGAATTAACAAATTCATTGCTCTTCTCAGGTACCTAACTCTCATAATGGCTCATCGTGTAGACTGGAACGGTATGCAAGAGACTGTTGCGGGTCTTACTCAGGTGTTACAAACTATGACCCAGGATGGCGCAGGGGCAAGAGCTAGAGACTTACATCGTAACTTCCGGAGTTTAAATCCTTTGCGGTTTTCGGGTTCCTCTAACCCAGATGAAGCCGAGAATTGGATAGATGAGATGAACCGCATCTTTGAAGTTATGCAATGTGCTCATCAGGAGAAGTTCCGTTTGGCAACATTCTAATTAAATAAAGATGCGCAAACGTGGTGGAAATCGGTTCCTGCACCACCAGCTGATGCACCTCATACTTGGGAGGGTTTCCTTACCCTTTTCCGAGCAAGGTATTTCTTCGAGAATGTCAAGGAGCGGAAGGCTATGGAATTCGTTTCATTACGCCAAGGCATGATGTCAGTGGCAGAATACGAACTCCAGTTTTTTCGACTGGCACCTTATGCTCCTCACTTGGTTAGCACCGGCTTATTAAAAGCTAACTGATTTATGGATGGATTGAGGCCCGGATTTATTCAACAACTTGGGGCTCAGAACATCCGTACCTATACAGAGATGGTCCAACGAGCGCATCTATGTGAGATGACCTTGGAAAAGGTCGAGAAATTAAAAGTTAACGGAGAGGAGCCTAGCCGAAGGTCTGATCGGCATGAAAAGAAAAGAAAGTTTAGTATCACGGAATCCTACAAATCCCGTGATAGCAAGAAGAGATCCCGGAATGAGAGTGGTAGTGGCTACCACAAGAATAAGAAGGTCAAGGAAGAAGACAACCAAGTCGCCACGGCTTGCACATTTTGTGAGAAGTTTGATCATTCGACCGAAGAATGCTGGAAGCATCTCGACGCTTGTCTACGATGTGGCAGTCGGGAGCACCATATGTCGGATTGCCCCCTTATGAAGGAACAATCTTCCAGTGGTGGACGTAAGCGACAGGCTCGTCTCAATGCTATTATGGAAGAGGTTGAAGCGCCCAAGAATGATGGACTAATGGAAGGTACTATCCAAATCTATTCTCATCATGTGTACGTACTATTCGATACTAGTGCTTCTCATTCCTTTATATCTTCTACTTTTGTAAAAATCTTACCTATTTCATCAGTTCCTTTACCTTCGGACCTTCCTATTACTACACCTTTAGGTCCTAGAACAGAACTTACAAATTACTATCCTGATAGTGAGGTAATGGTAGAAGGTCACAATCTTCCTGCAAATCTCGTATGCCTTGACATGGAGGGCTACGATACAATTTTAGGTGTAGATTGGCTTGTAGACTACGACGCCTATATAAATTGTAGCAACCGGATTGTTTCTTTTCGGAAACCAGGTCTTCCAAGGTTTTCCTTCCTTGGTATCAAATATAGGAAGCATCCTGCCATTATTTCATCTCTTCACGCTTGCAAACTTATTTCGTAAGGATGTGAGGCTTTTCTTGCTTCCATAATTATTACTGACTCCAAGGAGATTGTCTTAGAAAATATTCCCATTGTGAATGAGTTTCCAGATGTATTTCTCTCAGATTTGCTCAGCTTATCACCCGAAAGGGAAGTAAACTTTTTCATTGAACTCATTCCCGGAGCAGCACCTGTTTCAATAGCTCCCTACAGGATGTCCCCTATAGAACTCAAGGAATTGAAGAAACAACGTCATGAGTTATTAGATAAGGGTTTCATTCGACCTAGCACATCCCCTGGAGTGCACTAGTTCTATTCGTCAAGAAGAAGGATGGATCCCTCAGGCTATGTAGCGACTTCCGGCGACTGAATCAACTCATAATTAATAATAAATATCCGTTGCCGCGTATAGATGAGCTCTTGATCAGATTTTAGGAGCGAAATATTTTTACAAAATAGACCTCACGTCAGGTTATCATCAGCTCAAGATCAAAGATGAGAACATACACAAAACTACTTTTCAAAGCAGATATGGCCACTATAAATTTATAGTAATGCCGTTTGGGTTAACCAATACCTCAGCAACATTTATGCAACTTATGAATAATGTCTTCAGGCCTCATCTGGACCAGTTTATAGTCGTCTTCATTGACGATATTCTTATTTACTTCAAAACAAAGGAGGATCATGGAGAGCACTTAAGAATAGCCTTACAAACGCTAAGAGAGCATAAACTCTATGCGAAGCTTAGTAAGTGCAAGTTCTGGCTAAACGAGGTCTCTTTCCTTGGCCATATTATTTCAAAGGAAGGTATCGCTGTCGATCCTTCAAAAATAGAAGCAGTTAAGAACTTGAGCCGATCGACGACCGTGTTCGAAGTCAAAAGTTTTCTGGGTCTGGCTGGGTATTACCAGAGATTTATCAATGATTTCTCAAAGATCACTGTTCCTTTGACTAGACTCACAAGAAAGGAAAATCCTTTTATATGGTCAAAGGACTGCGAAGAGAGTTTTCTTACTCTTAAAGAACACCTTACCACTGCACCAATATTAACATTACCCACTAAAGGTGGTGGATTTGAAGTCTATACGGATGCGTCTGGCATTGGGTTAGGGCGTGTCCTTATGCAAAATGGCAAGGTGATTTGCTATTCATCAAGGCAGTTAAAGCGTCACGAAAAAAATTACCATATACATGATCTGGAGCTAGCTGCAGTTATATTCGCATTGAAGATTTGGCGACATTACCTTTATGGGGAGAAATTCATTATATTTTCAGATCATAAAAGTCTGAAATACCTTTTCACCCAAAAGGAGTTGAATATGCGACAACACAGATGGTTGGAGTATCTCAAGGACTTCAACTTTACTATCCAATATCATCCATGAAAAGTAAATGATGTAGCTGATGCTCTTAGCAGGAAACCAATGGCAACACTAGCAAGCCTCAGGAAAGGTATAACTTGCCTTATTGAAGATTTTTCTCATTTAAATCTTGATATTGACAGAGAAGGAGAAGGTGGTATGATTGCCAATATAAATTCTCAACCTACATTGATCGAGGACCTAGTCCAATTGCAAGAAAATGACCCTACGTTGATGGAGATTAAGGGTAATATTGCTCAGAGGCCGGAATTTTCTATCTCAAATGATGGAAGAGTATTATTTAAGGGTCGGATTTGTGTGCCAAAATATGATGATACTAAGAAATTGATCATGGAAGAAGCTCACAAATCAAGGTATGCTATTCACCCTGGTGCTACCAAGATGTATCAAGATTTGAAAAAAAACTTTTGGTGGCCCAATATGAAAAGAGAAGTAGCAGATTTTATGTCCCAGTGTCTCACTTGTCAACAAGTCAAAGTAGAGCATTTAAAACCCGCTGGTAAATTGCACCCCTTGAATATTCCCGAGTGGAAATGGGAAAGTATAGGGATGGATTTCATCATAGGTTTATCCAAGACAAGAGACGGACATGATGGTATATGGGTAATCATAGACCGATTGACTAAATCTGCACATTTTCTACCAATCAAAAGTCGATGGTCTGTGGATGTACTAGCAGCACTATACATGAAGGAGATTATCAAACTACATGGTGTCCGTGTCATCATCATATCTGACCGAGATCCTCGGTTCACATCACAATTCTGGAAGGGTCTACAACATTTATTAGGGGCCCGACTTAACTTTAGCACTGCATTCCATCCACAAACTGATGGTCAAACTGAAAGAACAAATCAAGTGGTGGAAGATATGCTTAGGGCATGTGCTATTGACTTTGGAGGAAGTTGGCACGATCACTTGCCTCTAGTCGAATTTTCATACAATAATAGTTACCAAGCAAGTATACAAATGGCACCATTCGAGGCTCTATATGGAAGAAGCTGTCGTTCACCTATTTGCTGGAATGAAGTTGGAGAAAGGTAATTTCTTGGTTCCGACATCATTAGGGATACTACTGAGAAGATAAGACTTATTCGGGAGAGACTCCAAATGGCACAAGATAGGCAAAAATCATATGCTGACAATCGAAGGCACGACTTGGAGTTTCAAGTAGGAGACTATGTATTCCTTAAGATTTCTCCCGGTCGAGGTATTTGAAGGTTTGGTATTAAAGGCAAACTTACTCCAAGATTCATTGGCCCCTTTGAGATTCTCAAAAGGGTGGGTGAAGTGGCTTATCGAATAGCTTTACCCCCTCAACTATCTGAAGTCCATGATGTATTTCATATCTCAATGCTCAAGAAGTATGTACCTGATCCTTTCCATGTCATCACTTACGACAATCTGAAAATTAAAAAGGACTTGACATACGAGCAAAAGTCAGTCAAGATCATTGAACGAGAAGTACGTCAATTGTGGAATAAAACTATTCCTATGGTCAAGATCCAGTGGACAAAATCAGGAGAAACATGGGAAACCGAAGTAGCCATGCGAAGAAGATTTTCAAAATTATTTGAATGTAAGTACACTCCCAATCTGGGAGCATTTTATCGCAGTTTCGAGGTTTCATTATCTCATTTCATCAGCACTAATTTTAGGCCGTAGGGCCCCTTTTCCGACGATTAATCAAGGGTTTTCACCTCTCTGAGAGGATGTAATTAACGTCGTGACCTTTAAGGCACGAAAGATTTTTTTATCCCGACACAAAACTCACAATCGTCTGATCAGTCAGATGGCACGTACGAGCGGCTTATTCAGAGCCCGAATTAATCGTCACTTTGTGACTGGCACGCCCACGCACTAAATAAATAAATAAGCAAATAAATAAACCGAAGAAATAAACAAACAAACGAATAAAATAAAAGAGATCCTGAAAGTGCGTCCACAAGTCTGCCACGCCTGGTGGGACATAAACTTCCCTTCATCTCTTCGCCGGGATTAGGGGCCCTACGGCCTCCTCGTGAAATTCTAAACTGTTTTACTCGCAATTGCAGGTTGTTGTATAAATGTTATTTTGATGATGTCTCACTATAACTCATTGATCAATTTACTTTAGAACTCATGGTGTGCCTTTTGAATGACCAGGTGTGAAGCAGGTCGACCTCATGCCTCCCAGTGTCGACCTCACTAGCCCTATGCTAGTTATCAAGTGTATGAAGAAAGGTCAACTTCACAATGAGCAATGTCGACCTCAGGCTCTCAGGAGGTCGACCTCAGACCCTCACAGAAAGCGTTATAAACGCTCTTCCTCATGGCTGCCTCGACTTCGTCATCAAGCGTGTCGACCTCTTCAAGCTTCCAAGACAAAAGAGTCGACTCCGAGTGTCGACCCCTTTTTACGAACGTTTTGCTGTGCCACACCGTGTCAACCTCACCTTCAATAAGTGTCAACCTCACAATCGCAACCAGCACTCTGGAAAATGACCAGCGCAAGCAGTGTCGACCTCACTTCCATAGGAGGTCGACCTCAGGCTCTTACAGAAGCTGTTGTAATTACGTTTTTGCAAAGCAGTGTCGACCTCACTTTTATAGAAGGTCGACCTTATGATCATTCTAGAAGCCATTATAATCACTCATTTTCAAAGCAGTGTCGACCTCAGTCTCTCAGCAGGTCGACCTCACTAAAGGGTAAACTCAAAAGTCTTCTGACAGATCTGTCTTTTGGAAAATCGTACAGAGGGCAAAGATGTCCGACGTAAACCTCTAAAAACACAGATTTTAAGGTATGAAGAAGATTCCTAGGACACTCAAAACATCCATGTCGTCATAAGTGTCCATGGCAATTTCTTATTCCAAATATTTGCTAGTACAACTCCTTGGAAAGGTCTCCCTCACTGACAGTTCTATCCCATGCGCCAGTCAACTGGGATTCTATCTGAAAGGAGAAAAATCTCTGGTCAAAGGACGTCCTTTCTGCTAACAGAAATTAAGGTTCAGCAAGTTTCCTTGGTCAAACCCTTTTATTTATTTCAGCTATTCAGAACTGCAAGAGAAATGGAGGGAAAAAATTATGCTTCTTGAGGCCTATATATTGGACGCCCATCCCTTGCTTCAAAAGTTGCTAGAGTTCTAAGTTGGCCTACAGGAAGAGCAGAACGTGGGAAAAAGAGAAGAGAAGAGAAAGGAGCGCATGTTCAGACTTTCATCGGAGAGAAAAGTGAAGGAAAGGAGAAGGATCCACAACCATCCAGCCAGCCCTTATTCCCTTGCTTTATTGGTTGAGCACCGTCATTCGTAGTGCTTCTTCACTCGGGACTGCTGTAGTTGCAGCTTCTTGTTTTGGTTTCTTGTATTGTCTTCATTTTTCAACAACTAATCACCTTGTGTGTGGAGTGTTGTCACCGTGTAAACTGCTGAGCAGCATGTATGTGTTTGTCTTCTTGCTTTGTCTTGTTTCTTCCTTGTGGGATTTCTTTCCCGTGTGCTTTGAGGACTTGTCCTCGTGTGTGTGTGTGTGTATGTGTGTGTGTGTGTGTTGGGGATAGTCCCCGTGTTCAGCTGGTTTCCAGCATGTGTGTGTGTGTTTCTTTTGGCCAAAGAGTGGAGGCCTCATCGTGTTGGTGAGGGGTGGATGTAGGTGTGCCATTGTGCAGCCGAACCACCGTAAAAGCACTGCGTTGTGGTTTGCTCTCCATTCCTTCTATCCCCTCTTCACAGGTGGCTTATGTTATCTTAGAGCATCTCCTATTGTTTGAGTTCTGATAATCTGCCGTCTATCTTTGCATATGTTAACTTCAGTGCTATCTTTTAATAGCTCATTTGTAGAAGTTGAAAATTTTGTATAGGATCTATTCACCCCCCCTCTAGTTCCTCTCATACAGTCCAACACAGGTCATACTTCGACAATTACGATGACTGTTAGCTTCGGACCATTAGTTGTCGCAAGCAATGCCAGGGAGGGCTACCTGGCGATTCCAACGCAATTTGGGAGCTTCCCGCCCGTGGTGGGCTTCCCCAACTTCTTGGGGGTGGCCTTCGTCCATCTGCTGGAAACTGAGTGGCCCAAGCCCGTCGAAGTCTGCATCCCCGCCACGGAGACTTCTACCACCAAACCTGCTGCTGTCGGTTCACCGGCAACTACTGTTGACCGCGTGGCGGTCAAGACCATGGGCTGTCTTGTCCACCATGTCCGTTTCGATACGGGCTCCACTAGCAAGAAGACGGCATCTCACCGAAGAAGAAGCCAAAATAATGTTGCTACTACTGTCAGGGGCGGGTCTCCAATACCGGCAAATCTGGTCTGATTATAGGTATCAGAGTTTACCTGAATGGCCGCACTGCCAAAGCGATCCCTGAGCGGATCGTGCCAAATGTCCCTGTGCGCAACTCTTTCCAAGCACTAGGGAGAATATAGAAGAAGAATGGTGGAGCGGCCCATCGGCCGAAGAATGAGCTGGCCCCAAGGCCATTCAAAACCAAACAGGTCTGGGTACCTAAATCAACTCGGGTCCCAGCACCAACTCAGCCAGGACCTGTCAAGGTTGACAGGCCTAGGAAGGAAGAGAAGGAAAGAGTGAAGAACGAGATGCTGGGAGGAGCGTCTCGTAAATCAACTATTCAGGCCTGCACCCGACAGGCGGATGATCATTTGCATCTCAAGAACTATGGCAAGATTGCCATGATCAGTCAGCCTACGGGCCCCTAGTATAGGCAAGGGTACCGCCACCCGCGGTTTACCCTGATTATGAACAAGAAGACATCACCCAGTCCATGCACGGATATCTCCGTGGCCTCGAGAACACCTCCCTAGGGAGGCAACGACTGCTACAAGCCATCATCGCCGCTGAAGTGGGTCGAGGGTATCCAACCGACCCAGATGGAATACAAGATGCAGAATCAGGGTGCTATGGACCTCCTCGCCATGAGAAGCCTACACCGAGAGTCTTGGTGTTTGAAAGATTGTCCTTCCCCAGTCAGCCGACCAGGCGGGTGAAGAGGAGAAATAGAAACATGCAAGTCTATACTTGTCATATGGCCGGGACGGCCAGCCATTATGGGGCTTTGCCTATGGAGCCCGAAGAAGTCGCTAAGATTGCCAAGAGGCCAGGCCCTCTCACAAGCAGAAGGAAAGCTGCAAACAAGGCGTTACAGACCCTCGTCGAAACAACAAATCCAGAAGAGACAGTGACAGCCCTGACTGGCAATGTAATTACACTAGAAGATTACAACGGGGTGCCATCCACCTCATCTGAAGAAACACCTACCAAGGACAGGGGAAGCCTCCCCAGCCCTACCATCAATGATCCGACCCTACTGATGTAGCTACAAAGATATCAGTAGGAAATTGGAGCATTAAGGAAGCAATTGAGCGAGAGGGATACTCACACCTCCGCACCCGAACAAGTCAAATCCCCCCTGGGACATCAGGGGGCAGCAGCCAGGCATTTGAGGTCTTGTCGCAAGCCATTGCTGCACATCTGACGCCCAATTATGCTGGGGGCATCCCTCCCCCAGAACAACAACTTGCGGCTATGCCGCATCCCTCAGTCTTGCAATTCCAAGGGGCCCCTACTACGCCCCATGCGGCCGTGTTAACAACGCCGCATATGCAATTAGCTCACTTTTACCCAAGCCTGGTTGATCCGATGGTGATGAACAAGCTCATGGTTGAGCATATGATAAAAATGAAGTTGGCAGAAAAGAGCGATGGCGACTCCTCCTCATTTGATGTGTAACGCCCAAGAATTTTTATAAGTATTTTTGGATCTTAAAATATAATTATTAAGCATTTAATGGGATATAAATGAATTTTGTTTAATTAAATCTAATTATTTAGGCCCTATATAAATGCAAGAGGATTAGGCCCATGTAATAAACCCAATAGGCCTAAAAAGATTGTTTTGGACCTTAGCCCATATTCTAGAAGCTAGGAATAGGCGTAAACACGGAATTAAAGGAGATAATTACTCCTTGGTGTTGACATGTTTTTCTTTACCTTCCTCATTTCTTTACCGGCTTAAAAGATGTCTTCCTATCCCTTCTACTAAATCAATGTGAGAAATAAATGAAAATAGAAGGGATATAGAAGCAAATAAACAAGGGTGATCGCCACCAAGGTGCCTAATGTGATTGACACACCGTACCTTGGAAAGAGGGAGACACTCGCCTTATGAGCAGCACTGCAGGGATACGCGGCATGTGAAGAACCGCCTTTCACATTGCACGGCCTCACGACATATCGCTCATCAATGCTGCAGAGGACGCATGATGTAGAACTACTGGCAGATGAACGGATCCAAGGTAACCGCAGTTGGAAGAAGAACGGGCAAAGATCCACCGCACCTCCTCTTGAACGAACGTAGGGGAACCGTTCAAGACCACCACGCCAGAAGTTGTAAGAGTCCAACCTCCACCCTTTCCGGCCGGCCAGAAAGGATGGGCCTAGTGCTAGTGGGTTGCTGACCTATGAAACAGAGTGTAGAACACGAAGAAAAGCCCAATATCAGAACTGTGAAGCGTAGCAAATGCTCAAATGGAAAGAAAGAAACATAACTAAATGAAGTGGGGGATACCTGGGGAGTTTTAAACCCAGGGGCACCAAAAAACGTGGGAGGGTGTGAATGATGCATGGGAATGACAAAAATGTGGAAGAAACGTGGAGAAGATGATGCATGCAAACAAGAGAGAATGACAGACTAATGAACTGAAGACACCACTAATGAGATACTCCCTGAACCGGAGGCCTGTATGGACGTAGAAGGCCTCCCTCCCTGGTCGTAGGTCACTCTAGAATCCGGCAGGGCTTCGCCGTGACCTGAAAATCTCCCCCCCCCCTCCGAAACTTGGCTTCTAGGGTCTATTTATAGAGCCTAGGAAGCCAGCCCCAAAATTAGGGTTTTTATCCATTTTCAGGTCGAGATTATCAAATAAAAGTTGTAGATAATCAAATTATCTTTCGACCAGAAGAAACAGCACCAAATTTGGTTCAGTATCCGCGGAGAAAAAGACGGGAGAAGTTAGGGATAAAACCACGGATAGAGAGAAAACCCTTGAAATTCTCAGGAATAGAGACGATGAACGGTCTCACGATAGACCACCCAACGGGATGAGCGGCCATCTCCTAGGCCGTCCAACCCTATCGGTGGAAATTCAAATAAATCATAAATATTATCCAACTATCCATCGAACTGACCGAAAGCCTCGTCGTTGGACTCTCATAGATGAACGGCTGATCATAGACCTTTCATCTACAAGAGCGGCCAAGAGGAAACTGCTCATCCCAGTCAGTGATAGATCAAAATAGATGAGATAAATAGATAATTATCTGAACAATCAATCGAACGCAGGACTCTGGGAGATAAACGGCTAAGTATGTACCGCACAATGGTCTTATACGGCTACGTATAGGCCGTATATATGCTTGTCGGTGATAATTCAGAAAATTAGCTAAATATCTCATAAATATATGAACGGCCCTGTATCAACCGTACATATGGTTGAACGGCTGGAGGTTGACCTCACATGTACATGGGCGCTTGAAATTCAAAGAAAAGTTCAATCAACCAAAACCAAGGCCCATTAAGCCCCAAATCAACTCGGACCTAGCCAGGGAGGGAGGCCACCCATAAAATTGGCCCATAATGTACCAAAAAATAGCCCAGCGAGTGATGGACAACTCGAGGCACCAATAAATGGGGGTAAGAGAAATGACTCAACTTTATCGGTAAAAACCGGGTGTCAACAAATGCCCCTCCTTAACGTCCTCTTTGCAGGGGAGCGAGCGGAGGTGAAGCGGAAGCGAAATGGAACATGGAGATGAAGCGAAAATGAAGCGGAGTGGACCAAAAAGCAGGTGTTAAGGTAAAACGACACCTGTTTTTACCAACAAGCGATAGGAATCTTCCGGAAAAACTCTGAACCAAACACAAGGAATGATTAGACTAAAAGCGACACCAATCTGGAGGAACTAAACTAAATAAACAGACACACACGGTCAACCTTATGGGGGACACAATCCCTCGGACCAATGAGGAGACCGGAATAAGCAGCGAAAAATAAAGAAGCAGATTAAAACTCTAGATGGGGACCTCTTAATCAACCAAATCAAGCGAATCGACCAGAGAGAACCTTCCAACTCAGAGTGGAATTGTTCCTCTTACTCAAGCACTGAACACACAGCTAACCACCACTGGTGAGACACTTCGCAGGCAAACCATGGGTCATGAATGCTCAAAAGATGCGCATGATGCATGCTGGGCAAAAATAAAAGAAATCATTAAAATAAATGTGAAGAAAGATTAAAATATAAAATACTCGAGAATAAAATTGCTAAGCTGGGAGAATCAGAGTCAAGACACTATCCGCAACCACGGCGTGCAAGATAGAACCATCCTCCTCAGGTTTTCCCAACCTAGCGGCTTATCCGAAGATTAAACACGTGAACCTGGATCATCATCATTTTTGTTAAAGGGGAACATCAGATCTTAGAACGCGCGAGCAACCAACTGGTTCTCGAGATAATATAACATAGTGCCATATAGTAATGCAATAAGGGATGTAGGGATAGAAAGCCATACCTGTGCAGGTGAAACGGCATGTTTTTAGATTTTCATTTCAGATTTTTTTTTGGATTTTCATGTATAAGATAAACAAGTATAAACATAACGAACATAACACAATGATTAACTGAACGACAAATAATACGACATAACGTGATGATCAATATAACATAACAAAGGCAAACGAGCACATATGCAAGGCATAAACAGGCAATACGCATGCATGAACACAGCATGCCAAGACAATAATGCGGCGGGACAACACACGGTTGGGACAAGAACATGACGGATGACTACGTGGTTGGGACAACACATGGAACATAGAGGGACGATATCAACATATGCAAGATAACTAACAACATGTGGTGAGGGATAAAACAACATGTGTGGGACGACAGGGTGGGACATAGACACGAGACAAGGACACTGCGGGATAAAAAGACATGAACAAAATACGTACTTCAATCAAAACCCAAGATCAGAATGAAGCAGAACTGCCAGGTTCATAATCGTGAGGCAAAACTCTCTCACAAAGATATAATCATTGCAAGCAAAAGTTGAGAAGGACACAAGCTTCAGAATAGATCGAGAGAGTGGATCGAAGAAGAGAACAGATCAGAAGATGTGGACAGGAGACAGATACAACAAATTATGGAGCAAGGAAAGCTTGAGCACCCGCAACCTGCACACTTAGCAACGGATTACGTATCTGTCCTTCAAACAAATAGATAAAAAGGAACAAAAGACAAATATTTTTTTTTGATTTTTCAATTTTCTTGATTTTTTGGCTTTTTGAAAATATTTGATTTTTTTGTTTTTGTTAACAATATTTCATTTTTTGTTTGGAATCTCATTTTTTTAGATTTTTGACAATATTTGATTTTTTTGGATTTTTGACAATAGCAATCCGCAACACCCAAAGACAGACTCGAACTACTAGCCAGGGATCGTCGTTTCTACCCCTTTCATTAAAAGCTTCCCTTAAGTAGGGCGTGCATGTGAGGGTGGCTCACCACAACCAACTGCTTCTAAAGAACGGTGCCCCTACTAAGGCCATACCCGGGATACAACCCAGCCTAAGAGGGGGAAGCAGAAGAAAAATTGGAGACAAGCTTCGTGCAGGGTGGGAGACATCAGGACTTTAATTCCTTCCAAGGCACTACCCCTCAAAGAGTAGGTCTGTTGCGCCGGGGCTTTATGTCTTCGATTTTTAGACCCATGTTTATTAGGCACCCGTGCGACCAGGTTCATGACATCCCCGCGGGGAACTTTACTGCCACTCTTGCCATGCCTTTGATTCATAATTTTGCTTTGATTTTCATATATGATTTTCATTTGACAGCCCTTACTGGCTAGATAAAACATGAAAGCTCATTTTTCAAGGGTCAAGACTGCCCCTATTTGAGACCTCTCTCGTATTAGGAAGTGCCTAGGTTGGTCATCTCATCCATCAGCCTCTTGCCCCTGCACTTGGCCGAGTAGAGAAGAGAAAGGACCTTTGTGCATACCCATAGTATGGCCACAGTAGTGTTGAGTCCCGGAGGGTGGCAATCAAGAGGGGAGGGGTGAATTGATGACCAATTAAAAGAAACTACCTACGTGAATTCTATACTAATTAAGCACACAAGCTCTAGCCTTAGACGAATAGGATCACACTCGTGAATGCGTGTGAAGTGGGTGTGATTGATAGAGAAAATGGTGAATGCTCACCTCACCGCGAAGCCCACTCGACAAGCAAACGGAATAGCAAGCCACAATAGACACACGGAATTTTTAGGTGGTTCGGGTACACTGCCGTGTCCCCTACGTCCACCCCTCACACGGAGGATTAAGGCTTCACTATGTAGTGAATCACACACACACGCTGTGTAGAACAACAAGCGCGCGCGCGCGCACACACACACACACACACACACACACACACACACACACACACACACACACACACACACACACACACACACACACACACACACACACACACACACACACACACACACACACACACACACACACACACACACACACGCGCGCGCGCGCGTGCGCACGTTCGTGTTACCAAACACGAAGACCACACACAAATATCTGAAATAATGATTACAAACGTATGCTCAAGTTTAAGCTAAATGATTCAGAATGGAAATAGTAAAGAATGATTGATATATCCTGGTTGGAGCTCCCCCTTTCTCTTCTGCGAATTTTATCAAACACTTGTGCAGCACGATGACCGTTCTTGACGATCTTGGCTCGGATGTGGCTGAATCTCGATTTTGCTCGCAGCCAGCAGCAGAGGCTTGATTGAAACTTTGATTCCTCCTTCTTCCCTTCACATTTACGCACACACCAAGGTGGAACAAGGGCTGGAGGTGGCTGCTGCGACCTGCACACACAAATGTTAGGAAGAAACCCAAAATCAGGACATACGAATTTCTCTTAGGGTTTTCATCTTCTACAAGATGTTATATAGGCCAAGGGTGGTCAAGGGACAGCCATGGGACAAGATCCACTTGTTATGGAGTGGATTAAGGACAGCCACACAAGTGTGGTTGGACCATTTGGTCGAAATGCCAAGAGTCCACATTCACGGTGCCGCCCAGACCAGAAAGGGTCAACCCTTGGGGTCGACCCTCGTGAGGGGCCAGATGGGCCAGAAAGCATGGGTCGACCCTTGGGGTCGACCCTTCCAGGAACCCGTGCTGTTTGAACAAATCTGGCAACTGGGGTTTTCAGGGGTCGACCCTTGGGGTCGACCCTCGAGTGAATGGGTCGACCCTTGGGGTCGACCCTTGCAGGTCTGGTGAAGGAGCCCGCTCGGTTCAAAAAATTAATCACCAGGGGTCGACCCTTGCGGTCGCCCCTTGCAGCTGGGGGTCGACCCAATGGGTCGACCCTTTCAGCTGGAGATGAAAGGCCTACGTTTAACAGAACCAGGGGGCCTAGGGGTCAACCCAATGGGTCGACCCTTGTTCCAGAACATCCAAAAGATAGATTAAAAGACTCACGAAGCCAAGAACAAGTCTAGGGGTTTCAAGATGGTTTTTAAAGCATGAGAGGGAATGAAACTCAAACCATTTAAACTTATATAGTTGTAAACCAATTTAATCCTTAAGATCAAAATAAAGAACTTCAAACCACACATTCAAAAGTCAATATGTTGAAGTCGATCTCACCAACCATCCTCGAACGTTGGTAATCTTTGGCCATATAGATTGTCCTGTCAAAACAACTTCTGAATTAGATTCTTCGTCTAAATTCAAATCAAAACACGTACTCTTGAGATGATGTTCTTGAGCCTTCTAAACGCCAAATCCTTATGTGATGTGATCACTTCCAAAATGTTAGAAAAGCTCATTTTCAGTTCATATAAATTCATTTGGTCATCATCAAAATCCATAAGACATAATACATGAGGAGGGGGTTCAACAATCTCCCCCTTTTTGATGATGACAAAATTCTATATAAAAACTTCATTCCATGAACAGTTGAAACCACATTAGCATGAATCATTCATTCCATGAACAGTTGAAACCACATTAGCATGAATCATTCCATCTCACCATATTGGACCGATATAAAAGACAACACCTTATAAAACAACACAATATGTAAGATTGATTAACATTGCATATTTCCACAAGGTCTTGTCGACAACAAGTTGTAAGGGGAGCAAAGTCTGAAATGCAAATAGCAAGATGCAATGTATGAGACTCAACTGAACACAACTGAAATGCAAACTGAAATGCAACAAGACTAAAATGCAACATTGCTAATGAACTAGGAAAATGAGGAAAGCATACATGCATGCAAGCATACATCACACAATACATATAAGTAGCCGAATAGTCTTTTCTCCCCCTTTGGCAGCATCAAAAAGGAGGGGTGAAATAAGGATAACAACTGTGCCAAATTGAAGGAGCATCATAGTCTAATTATCATTATCATCCGGAGTGGAGGGACTTGGTTGACGCCTAATATATGCCGAAATTTCTTCCATCATGTGGGTTTGGTCGGCCAAAGCGTCAGTTACGTATTGAGAGTGCTCCTGGTGAGAGAGTTTCAGATCGGATAGTTCAAGTTGCATAGCTACCATGGTCTCCCCATACTCGTCTAACCGATCATCAATAGTATCCAACCGATCCATGATTAGCTGAACCACCTCGGAAGGCATGTCCTCAACAGGAATATGTGGCTGTTGCACATCGGCTTGTGCATCATCGTCATCCTCCTCCTCAGAACTGATTTCATGTGCAGCACTTTTCAATGTCCGGACCAAGTTACCATCTCGCAGTTCATAGCCCATATTATGACAAATAGAATGAATAGTAAATATATCAGCCTCTCTAATGTCCTGAGAAGATTCTTTTGAGAGGTTGATATCCAGGTGTGCAAATATAGCAGAAAGTGCGGCGGCATAAGGAAGAGTTCTGTTCTTGTGCTTCATGCTATTACACATATGAGCTAAAAACATAGCTGGAAAATTAACTGGAATACCACCCAAGAGACAGTAAAATAAGAACATATGGATCTCTGTCACTTTGTCATGGCCTCCTCCTCTTGGGAGCAGGATAGTAGTGATCATCCTGTGTAATATATGCTGCAGGGGAGGGAAATGATTGGCGTTTAACCCAGCAAGTGAATGTGCACCTTTTTCTTCAGATGTCATCATTTGATAAACAGTTTCTTCAGGAACCACAATATCTCCAAATGTAAAGCCTCCATGAGGGAGATTAAATGCCATTCCTAAAAATTCTGTGGAGAGTATAACCCGTTGACCATTAACCATAATAATCGGATGTTCCCCGGACATGGTGAGGTTGCTATAAAATTGATGCACCAAATTCGGATAAATGCGTCGATGTTCAGACATGAAGAAATCCAAATTTGGCTGACTGCAAAGGACATCCACTAAACTCGGAAGATGGCGGTTAAGATTGACAAATGATACCGCTCGAGGTCGGAGTACCTTTCTGTCCAAGACCTTGCTGGTGGGCTGAGGTGCGGCGGTCTGAGATCGACGCCCTTGCCTGGAGCTCGAAGCCTCACCTCTGCGAGAAGTACGCTTCTTCGGGGCCATCTAAAACACAAACCGAAAGAACCCACCGATGGGGTATAGATCTTGATGGTTCAACCAAAGAGGAATGTGAGAAGTGTGAATCTATGATCCTCCACAGACATCAGAAGCTTACCTCAAGGGAATGAAGATCAAAGGATGACGCTTTAAGCCACAAGGAGAAGATTTCGCGCGGATGCCACCCGGAGAACCTCGGCTAGGTCTTGATGTCTTTGATGCCAAGGAAGGGTTTTTAGGGCTTGCAAAGGGTGGTGGCTAGGCTAGGAGGGGGGCAAGAGATATTTTATAGCCATGGGAGGGTCCAACTTAGGGTTGGAACCCATGTTCGAACGGCTTGGGTGCGGGTGAGCCGCCCCACCGGTTTGGGTCGACCCAATGGGTCGACCCCTGGTTCTCTTACCCTCGGGCAGAACCGGGTTAGCGAGGGTCGACCCTTGGGGTCGACCCATTTGCTGGGTTTGCGAGGGTCGACCCTATGGGTAGACCCGTTTTCTGGTTTTCAGCAATATGAAAGAATAACTCGAAGAGAATGTCAAGGAATGTCCGGCTCGAGTCCCCAATTGTAAAATTTTATGAAATCAAGGAATTTTGGATAAAATTTGGGGTGTAAGCAATTGGGGTATTGTTAGTCAAAATTTGAGAATATATGAGACGTGTAATGTCCTTTTGATCCGGATTTCTGACTTTGAACAAATTAGCTCCTTTGTGGGCAGTTTAATATTTCAAGAATGATTTCGGCCATAGAAATTACAAAGAGCATTGTGTGTATACAATATACATAGAAGAAATGCAGTAACACACAAAAATGATTTTTCTTTTGTTCTTCACACAATATGATGCAAGTGCATGACAAGGGATAAACTATATGCATGGAACTTGATACAATTACATGTAATGCAGTGACCTATTTATACATTGATGCACATGGCTATTATTCAGACTTGTCTATCCTACAAACCCCTAGTTCTCTTCTAAATGATGTGAACTTGTCTTCACTAAGAGGTTTGATGAAAATGTCGGCAATTTGACGATCTGTCTCAATAAAGCTGATATCAATATCACCCTTGCTTACATGATCTCTAATGAAATGATGTCTAATTTCAATATGCTTGGTACGAGAGTGATGAACTGGGTTTTTGGACAGGTTTATGGCTGATGTGTTGTCACAAAGAATTGTGGTGTTTTTAAAGGATATGCCATAATCAATCATTTGTTGTTGGATCCATAACACCTGGGCAACACAACTACCGACAGCCACATACTCGGCTTCGGCTGTTGATAATGCCACTGAATTTTGTTTCTTGGAGGCCCATGAAACCACGCATCCCCCAAGAAACTGGCAATACCCGCTGGTGCTTTTCCGATCCATCTTACAGCCCGCGTAATCGGCGTCAGAATAAGCAACTAGTTCAAAACACGAATTACGTGGAAACCACAATCCTAAGTTAACTGAACCAGCAACATATCTAAAAATCCATTTTACAACCGACATATGTGATTCCTTTGGATTTGACTGAAATCTTGCACACAGGTAAACAACAAACTGAATGTCGGGCCTGCTGGCAATTAAATACAATAGTGAACCTATCATGCTTCTAAAGAGTTTTTGGTCCACTGATTTACCTGTCTCATCTTGATCAATTTTTATTAAAGTGGACATAGGAGTTGGTTGTGGTTTTGTTGATGTCAAATTGAACTTTTTCAGAAACTCCATTGCATATTTCTTTTGATGTATGAACAGCCCATCTACCGTTTCATTTACCTGCAATCCCAAAAAAAATGTTAGCTCTCCCATAAGACTCATTTCAAACTCACTTTGCATTAATTTTACAAAGTCTTTGTTGAGAGTATCATTAATGGAGCCAAAAATAATATCATCAACATAAACTTGAACAATTAAGATTTCCTTACCATTCAATTTTGTAAAGAGGGTTTGATCAACATTATCTCGTTTGAATTCATTTTGAATGAGGAAATCACTTAACCGTTCATACCATGCACGGGGTGCTTGTTTCAGACCGTAAAGTGCCTTGTCCAGTTTGTACACATGGTCTGTATGCTCTGTGTCTTCAAACCCCGGTGGTTGCTCCACATACACGTCCTCCTGGATATAGCCATTCAAAAATGCACTCTTAACATCCATTTGAAATAATTTGATATTGTGACAACATGCAAATGCTAAGAGAACCCTCACTGCCTCAAGTCTTGCTACTGGAGCAAAAGACTCATCAAAGTCAATTACTATCTCTTGGCTATAGCCTTTGGCTACTAGCCTGGCCTTGTTCCTAGTTACCACTCCTTGATTGTTTGTTTTGTTTCAGAAAACCCATTTCGTTCCGATCACGGAGTGATTCTTAGGGCATGGAATAAGGAACCACACTTTGTTCCTTTGGAACTGGTGTAGTTCCTCTTGCATGGCCATGATCCATGACTCATCATTCAAGGCTTCTTCTATGGAGTGAGGTTCATATTGAGAAAGCAAGGCTATGTAATCCTGATTTTCAACTTCCCTGAAAGAGGCTCGTGTCCGTATTCCTTCTTCTACATTACCCATCACATTGTCCGGCGGATGGTCATTTGGAAAGGTCCATTGCATTGGTAGCTGCTGTTCAACTTGAATTTCTTGATTAGCATCATCTTCTTGTGGTTCTTCTTCTTCTTGTTTCTCAGTTTTTCTTTCTTTCTTCCCGATATCTCCAACATCCAACTCATCATCCTGCAAGACAGATTTTTCATTAGTTCTATTTTGAGATGATTCATCAATAATGACATGGGGGCTTTCCTCAACTGTAAGAGTTCTCAAGTTGTACACTCGATATTCTCTTGAGCTAAGTGAGTACCCAAGAAGTATACCTTTGTCACTTTTGAGATCAAATTTTGCCAGGTCTGTCTTACCATTGTTATGAATGTAACAGGTTGAGCCAAATGGTCTAAGATGTGAAACGTTTGGCTTCTTACCTCGGTACAGCTCATAGGGGGTTTTCTTCAACAACGGTCTTACCATGGCACAGTTGATTGTGTAGCAGGCTGTGTTCACTGCTTCAGCCCAAAAGTACCTCGGTAGATTATTCTCATTTAGCATGGTTCTTGCCATTTCGATCAGTGTTCTATTCTTCCTTTCAACAACGCCATTTTGTTCGGGGGTTCTTGGTGCGGAGAAGTCATGAGTGTAGCCTTGAGCCCTGCAAAAATTGCTGAACTCATGGTTATCAAATTCCCTGTCGTGATCACTCCGCATGGTTTTGATGCAAAACCCCTTTTCATTTTGAACCACCCTGCAAAATGCTTCAAATTCCGTTAGGGCATCATTTTTATGAGAAAGGAAGTAAACCCAACAGAATCTTGAGTAATCATCCAAAATTATAAAACCATATAATTTACCACCCAAGCTGTGTGTTCTGCTTGGTCCAAAGAGATCAATGTGGATGATTTCAAGAGGTCTCGATGTGGTCACATCATTCTTGCTCTTGAATGATGTCCTTGTTTATTTCCCCATGCTACACGCCTCACACACTCCATCATCGACGGCCTTCAATTTGGGCAGTCCAATTATCAAATCATTTCTAGATAATTTCAGCAAAACATTGAAACTAGCATGCCCAAGCCGGCGATGCCAGAGCCAAGCATCATCATTGTTCCTTGCAACTAAACAGAAATTCTCATGAGAGGCATCATTCAAGTCTATCATATAAACATTGTTATACCTGAAACCAATGAACTTTATCTCATGAGTATTTCTATTCAAAACAGTGCAGTGGTTAGAATCAAAAATCACATTGCATCCTTTATCACAAAGTTGACTTATGCTTAAGAGATTATGATGCAAATCTTTCACAAGCAATACAATTTCAATGGTATGATTTTGATTCTTACCTATCTTACCTTCTCCGATGATTTTACCTTTGTCCTTACCACCGAATGCTACCGTCCCACCATCCTTTTCATGCAGGTCCACAAACCATTGCTTGTTCCCCGTCATATGCCGAGAGCAACCACTGTCCAAATACCATTTGTTCCTTTGAGCTCTCGAGTAGACCTGCAATTCAACCAAAGTGCTTATAGAGATTTTGGTACCCAAGCTTAGGTCCATGATGGTTAGAGGCATGATGCATATATGATCTATTTCTGAATCCAGCAGAATTTTATTCATCATATTTCAGAATTCTACAATCATACATGTCATGACCCATTTTTCCACAATAGAAACAAGTGATGGATCTATCTCTTTTTCTCCTTCTACCAACATTTGAAAAGGAATTATGCATGTGTTTCTTTGGTTTGGAGGATGCTGAACTTATGGCCCAATGGGTTGTTTGTGTAGCAACCCTAGTAAATTTAAGGACTAAAAAAAAATCTAAATAAATTTAAAACCAATAGATAATCAGGGCCAGACCTTGTATATACAACCCCGAGATTTCCAAATGGGCCTTACAAGAAGATCTTATAGACCATACCCTTAAATTTTAAGGGATTTTGAATATAGAGTCATTTTAAGTAGGCATTCAAAGTCATATCATATTTTATTCAATTAATAATGAATAAATCTTGGAGAACATGTTAATTTAGATTTTTATTAATAATTTAGCAAATTTATTATTTCACATTTATTACATTATATTTTTAGTTGAAGGAATAAGGTGTATTAACAAAATCTAATCCATTAAAGATGAGTAAATGGTAAAGGAATGAGTATATAAGCAATTTCGGTCTTTTGTAGGTGGTATTAAAAGGTGCAAAAATGAATTAACGCCTTGTTCATGGGCGTTACTTAAAGAACCAACGACTTATCACAAGTCGTTATTTTATTTAGTGAATAGTAATAGTGAATAGTGCCACTTTTTATATTAAAAGAATTTGATAAAACTAATTATATAGAAAAATAGAGAAAAATGGAAAATGTATACCCATAAAATTTCATGTCGATATCCCATCAAATAAAAAAAGATAAAAATCCCTAAAGATTGTTACTCTTTAATGTTAAAAACGTAATCGGTTCAAACAAGCGTTCAAACAAACGACTTTGTTTAAGTCGTCAAATATTAATAGAAGTATAAACACGCCCTAGATGAAGGCGCGTTTTATGAAATTAAAGGCATAATAGGAGGCGTTAATTTGAGAAGTAACGCCCCCTCTCCGGGCGTCAATTCCCTGAGAGTCGGCAAAACCCACCAGGGTGTAGTGTTAGACTCGAACAAGGACTGGGAGCTTTCTGGGTAATCATAGGACTGGGAAAGGCTGTTCGACCAAGGAATTCAACGGGGAACTCAAATCCTAATTGAACTATAATAGGATTATTTTATAAGTAATACAAAGCCCGATCGAACTCTAGACTTAAGAGTCCTTTCTCCCTATAAATATCCACCGTTCTCCACCCAGCACCGGTTATTTAATCTCCTCCAGTGTTCGTCCTGTTGCTACGGTCTTCTTCCTGTTCTTCTTCCTACCTTGGCAATCGGCGGGATTATTTTCCTCCTGATACTCTCCACCGGCGCTACTCCAGAGGATTTCTTATATTTTTCCGCAGAACGGAGCTGTTGCAGAAGGGGGTTATTGATTAAAGGAGAGTCTTTTCTTCTTCTTTTGTTGAAGGGATACTGCGGGAGAGGCTCTTCTACCTTTTTCCTATTATTCTCCACATATCCCCCGACTTTTGATACTCTGTTCAAAACAGAGTGCCGGTCTCTCACCTTCAACCTAGCCATCAAGCAACAAGTAGGTTTTCGCACATCAAGCTAAAGCAGTTATAAAATCAAAGATCCTTCTGTTAATTATTCGGTTCATGCATGCATATAGTTACAGTTCTGGTTTCATGTTTTTATTTCGTATACTCAGGGAAATAGCGACCTTGCCAAAGGCGCTACTTCTATTTAAACGCGACTTTGTCGCAGTCGTCAGAATTCTTTCACACGCCTCTCAACAAGGCATCAATTTAAAAGGCGGCTTCTTTAAAGTCGTTAACTTCCATGATACTCAATAAAACAAACATATGTAAAAATCTATATAACTGGAAACTCAGTTAATTAAATTCCTGCATAAGTATAGCTCTGTAATACTTCACTTTCCTGTTTCTGATCATTATCCTATTTTATCCTAAATATCATGATTTCCTTTCCCTCACTGCTTCTGGAAAAATATTGTATCTGAGAAATTGACAGCATATACATGGCCGTCACATTCTCAGGTGATGCCTCGACCACCGGCGTCATACCCTTAATGAATGCCGTTGTCCAGGGCGCGTCATTTCTGAAATCGGTATAATTCGGTTAAATGCGTATAATCTAGTGACTTGAACCCTGTTAATATGATTATTACACATATATGTATATATGGGTCTGAAACCTCTGATTCTGTATCTATTCCCTGATTAAAGTTTCCTCCGATTTAAAGAATAGACGACAGACCTTATGCCATTAAATCATAGTGTAACACCTCTATAGAAGGCGCCTTCTAATAAAGTAACGCCACTGTAATATGTTAAACTGTAAACAACGTCTGAACCAAAGGCGCTACATATTTAAATGGCGACCCATCTTAGGGCGCTAATTCTGTAAATTTCTGAAATATTAAAAGACTGGAAAATGTTTAATACTAAAATGCCGGCCTGAGACAAGGCGTCAATTCTGGATTTTTGGCTTTTCCGTACGTTTCCTGTAACCTGATAATAGGTTGTGTTCTGGCACTATATCCTAGTCCGTGGATGTAGTCTCTTATTTTTCGGCATTTTATCGATAAGCCCTTAACTCTCCGTGACTTATAAGCCCTCCGTTGGACATTCCGTTCCTTTGGACTAGCGAGTTTATCATAGAGACCTCCGTTAGTCTCCGCTAGCCTTGGATTCCCTCAAGGCAGCCGAGCTGGTTGTACCCTAAAAACCCATGAAACCTTGATTATTGTCATGTCACTCGGAGAAACATGGAAACCGGCCCTCATGATTTATCACACGATTATCATGAGATTCTCTGTGATTAATGGATGGTTATCTATTAATGGACAAGTCCGTTAACCTTGTCATGTACAAAATATGTACTTGTTCTTCACCCAGTTTATTCCGATTTGTCGCGAACTAGATACGTCATGCATATTCATGGTCAATTCCCTTATCATGACATTCCGTCTCCTTCTGGAGAATCCTTTTATTTGAAAGAACATAACCCTTTGACTATGTATTGGCCAACTCTGATTCTGAAATAATTAAGGGCTCTGGGTCCGCGACCAACAATGTCAGGTAGGACGGAAGTCCAATTCTGTAACCATGGTAAAATTCTGGGTGTGGCATTGCACCAACGTCTGTATATCTGTTTTGTTCTGTTATCTGTTGAATCTGTTATTCTGGAAATTCTGATATTCTGTTATTTGTTATTCTATTATTCTGTTAAATTTAGTTATTCCGCTAGACCAATTAATCTCCTTATTATTATTGAACTCTATTATATTCTGGCCAATTCTGAAGTTATGTTCATCTGAGTTTCTGTCCTTTGTTATGTTCTGTTAGCTCGACTTTGGTTCTGTAAATTGGGAATGTATTTCCTAAATCCACTTGAGCTCGTAAATTACCCTTAGCTTGTTATTCATCATCTCTACTAGATCGACTATCACGATTCTTTAGTTATTGCATTTCATGCACTGCATCTCATGAACATGTAAAATTGGCTAGTTACTTTTATCCTACTTGATGAAGAGATATAATTCCTACTGAGCGTTTCGCTCACCAGCCTATCTTTAACATTTTTCAGGTAACGACATTGAAGATAGTCCATCAGAAAGGGAAGGGCAAGAGTGATGAGCATTATGGAGAATCGTGACGGTGTCTGTTATCTTTCTTTGAGTCTCGTCCTGTTATTTGAGTCATTTCTCTTTATTAGAGTGTAATAGTGAGTCTTTTTCTCACATAAGTGGTGTCCAATTATGTAATTGACATTTGATTATCAATAAAGATTATATTTTGTACATATTGTTTGGCCTTAGAAAATTTGTGTCTTATGTATACTCTGATTATTCACGACTGTATCACTGCCGCGTTCCGAACTACACGATCCGCTGCTATCGGTTCGGGGCATGACAGTTTGTGGTATCAGAGCCTAGGCTTTCTAAGTCCTAGATCGAGTTCCCTTGACAGTCATCTTAGAAGTACCCGGTGAGATGGGGTAGAACCATGGGTTAAGAATTAAAGAAATGGAAATAAAAATATTAAAACTAGTAAGTTAGCTAATAAGGATAGCTTATATTTCCTGATGATCTTACATGGGTTTCCTCTTGTCTTGTAGAACTAGTTAGATAGCAATGGCTGCCGAGCGTGCCCAATGGCGGGACATGCAAAGAACAGTACAAGGTTTAACTCAGGCCCTTCAACGGGTAGCCGATGGTGGAGCCAACCGAAAGGCTGGAGAACTACATCGGGAATTCCGGAGTTTAAATCCCCCTAGGTTTAGTGGAACTCCTGATCCCGATTTAGCTGAAGATTGGACTAAAGAGATGGAGAGGATCTTTCGGGTCATGGAGTGTTCGGACCGGGATAAGGTATTATTGGCAACCTTTCAACTTGAGAAGGATGCAAGGGCATGGTGGGAGTCAGTAGAAGCCACCTTGCCAGATGACGAGGTTACATGGGAGGAATTTTTAGAACATTTTAACGAGAAGTATTTCTCGGAGAGAACTCGGGAGAAAAAGGCAGGAGAGTTCGCTTCACTCAAACAGAGAAGCATGACCGTGGCCGAGTACGAGGCTCAATTCTCGCGGCTGTCTAGATATGCACCTCACTTAATATCAACGGGGAAGATGAAGGCAAAAAGGTTTATGAATGGTTTAAGGATCCAGTACATCCCCCAATTGGCGCTGTTAGATATACAAACTTATGCGGAGATGGTGAAAAGAGCGCAGTTATTGGAAGATGCCATGGAGTTATCCGACAGGGTTAAAATGAGAATGGAAAAGAAGAGAACGGGTAACAATAACAAGAGGGTTAATGAGGATGACAATGTTCCAAATGGCAAGAACATCAAAGAAGAAAAGTGCAAACACTATGGCAATGAAGGCCATCCATCTGAGAAGTGCCGCTGGAAGAATGGAGCTTGTTTTCGATGTGGGAGCAAAGAACATAGGGTATCTAATTGCCCTCTTCCAAAAAACCAACCTCAGCAGAAAAAGGACGGTAATAAGGAACGTCGTCAAGGGCGACTTCAAGCAATAAGAGTCACACCTGCTGGTCAAGGAATGGATGGAGGTATTTCCCCTTTAACTTGAGCTTTAGTCCCTTAGTTCAATTTGCTAGTCATGATTGTTGAATTAAGGAATATGGATTAGATGAACATATGATGTGCATAGGATTGAATTTGGGGACCAAATTCTTTTAAGTGGGGGAGGATGTTGCAACCCTGATAAATTTAAGGACTAAAAAAAATCTAAATAAATTTAAAACCAATAGATAATCAGGGCCAGACCTTGTATATACAACCCCGAGATTTCCAAATGGGCCTTACAAGAAGATCTTATAGACCCTACCCTTAAATTTTAAGGGATTTTGAATATAGAGTCATTTTAAGTAGGCATTTAAAGTCATATCATATTTTATTCAATTAATAATGAAGAAATCTTGGAGAACATGTTAATTTAGATTTTTATTAATAATTTAGCAAATTTATTATTTCAAATTTATTACATTACATTTTTAGTTGAAGGAATAAGGTGTATTAACAAAATCTAATCCATTAAAGATGAGTAAATGGTAAAGGAATGAGTATATAAGCAATTTTGGTCTTTTGTAGGTGGTATTAAAAGGTGCAAAAATGGAATTAACGCTTTGCTCATGGGCGTTACTTAAAAGAACCAATGACTTATCACAAGTCGTTATTTTATTTAGTGAATAGTAATAGTGAATAGTGCCACTTTTTATATTAAAAGAATTTGATAAAACTAATTATATAGAAAAATAGAGAAAAATGTATACCCATAAAATTTCATGTCGATATCCCATCAAATATAAAAAAAATAAAAATCCCTAAAGATTGTTACTCTTTAATGTTAAAAACGTAATCGGTTCAAACAAACGTTCAAACAAACGACTTTGTTTATGTTGTCAAATATTAATACAAGTATAAACACGCCCCAGATGAAGGTGCATTTTATGAAATTAAAGGCATAATAGGAGGTGTTAATTTGAGAAGTAACGCCCCCTCTCCGGGCGTCAATTCCCTGAGAGTCGGCAAAACCCACCAGGGTGCAGTGTTAGACTCGAACAAGGACTGGGGGCTTTCTGGGTAATCATAGGACTGGGAAAGGCTGTTCGACCAAGGAATTCAATGGGGAACTCAAATCCTAATTGAACTATAATAGGATTATTTTATAAGTAATACAAAGCCCGATCGAACTCTAGACTTAAGAGTCCTTTCTCCCTATAAATATCCACCGTTCTCCACCCAGCACCGGTTATTTAATCTCCTCCGGTGTTCATCCTGTTGCTACGGTCTTCTTCCTGTTCTTCTTCCTACCTTGGCAATCGGCGGGATTATTTTCCTCCTGATACTCTCCACCGGCGCTGCTCCAGAGGATTTCTTATATTTTTCCGCAGAACGGAGCTGTTGCAGAAGGGGGTTATTGATTAAAGGAGAGTCTTTTCTTATTCTTTGGTTGAAGGGATACTGCGGGAGAGGCTCTTCTACCTTTTTCCTATTATTCTCCACATATCCTCCGACTTTTGATACTCCGTTCAAAACAGAGTGCCGGTCTCTCACCTTCAACCTAGCCATCAAGCAACAAGTAGGTTTTCTCACATCAAGCTAAAGCAGTTATAAAATCAAAGATCCTTCTGTTAATTATTCGGTTCATGCATGCATATAGTTACAGTTCTGGTTTCATGTTTTTATTTCGTATACTCAGGGAAATAGCGACCTTGCCAAAGGCGCTACTTCTATTTAAACGCGACTTTGTCGCAGTCGTCAGAATTCTTTCACACGCCTCTCAACAAGGCGTCAATTTAAAAGGCGGCTTCTTTAAAGTCGTTAACTTCGATGATACTCAATAAAACAAACATATGTAAAAATCTATATAACTGGAAACTCAGTTAATTAAATTCCTGCATAAGTATAGCTCTGTAATACTTCACTTTCCTATTTCTGATCATTATCCTTTTTTATCCTAAATATCCTGATTTCCTTTCCCTCACTGCTTCTGGAAAAATATTGTATCTGAGAAATTGACAGCATATACATGGCCGTCACATTCTCAGGTGATGCCTCGACCACCGGCGTCATACCCTTAATGAACGCCGTTGTCCAGGGCGTCATTTCTGAAATCGGTATAATTCGGTTAAATGCGTATAATCTAGTGACTTGAACCCTGTTAATATGATTATTACACATATATGTATATATGGGTCTGAAACCTCTGATTCTGTATCTATTCCCTGATTAAAGTTTCCTCCGATTTAAAGAATAGACGACAGACCTTATGCCATTAAATCATAGTGTAACACCTCTATAGAAGGCGCCTTCTAATAAAGTAACGCCACTATAATATGTTAAACTGTAAACAACGTCTGAACCAAAGGTGCTACATATTTAAATGGTGACCCATCTTAGGGCGCTAATTCTGTAAATTTTTGAAATATTAAATGACTGGGAAAATGTTTAATACTAAAGTGCCGGCCTGAGACAAAGCGTCAATTCTGGATTTTTGGCTTTTCCGTACGTTTCCTATAACCTGATAATAGGTTGTGTTCTGGCACTATATCCCAGTCCGTGGATGTAGTCCCTTATTTTTCGGCATTTTATCGATAAGCCCTTAACTCTCCGTGACTTATAAGCCCTCCGTTGGACATTCCGTTCCTTTGGACTGGCGAGTTTGTCATATAGACCTCCGTTAGTCTCCGCTAGCCTTGGATTCCCTCAAGGCAGCCGAGCTGGTTGTACCCTAAAAACCCATGAAACCTTGATTATTGTCATGTCACTCGGAGAAACATGGAAACCGGCCCTCATGATTTATCACACGATTATCATGAGATTCTCTATGATTAATGGATGGTTATCTATTAATGGACAAGTCCGTTAACCTTGTCATGTACAAAATCTGTACTTGTTCTTCACCCAGTTTATTCCGATTTGTCGCGAACTAGATACGTCATGCATATTCATGGTCAATTCCCTTATCATGACATTCCGTCTCCTTCTAGAGAATCCTTTTATTTGAAAGAACATAACCCTTTAACTCTATATTGGCCAACTCTGATTCTGAAATAATTAAGGGCTCTGGGTCCGCGACCAACAATGTCAGGTAGGACGGAAGTCCAATTCTGTAACCATGGTAAAATTCTGGGTGTGGCATTGCACCAACGTCTGTATATCTGTTCTGTTTTGTTATCTGTTGAATCTGTTATTCTGGAAATTCTGATATTCTGTTATTTGTTATTCTGTTATTCTGTTAAATTTAGTTATTCCGCTAGACCGATTAATCTCCTTATTATTATTAAACTCTGTTATATTGCGGCCAATTCTGAAGTTATGTTCATCTGAGTATCTGTCCTTTGTTATGTTCTGTTACCTCGACTTTGGTTCTGTAAATTGGGAATGTAGTTCCTAAATCCACTTGAGCTCGTAAATTACCCGTGGCTTGTTATTCATCATCTCTACTAGATCGACTATCACGATTCTTTAGTTATTGCATTTCATGCACTGCATCTCATGAACATGTAAAATTGGCTAATTACTTTTATCCTGCTTGATGAAGAGATATAATCCCTACTGAGCGTTTCGCTCACCAGCCTATCTTTAACATTTTTCAGGTAACGACATTGAAGATAGTCCATCAGAAAGGGAAGGGCAAGAGTGATGAGCATTATGGAGAATCGTGACAGTGTCTGTTATCTTTCTTTGAGTCTCGTCTTGTTATTTGAGTCATTTCTCTTTATTAGAGTGTAATAGTGAGTCTTTTTCTCACATAAGTGATGTCCAATTATGTAATTGACATTTGATTATCAATAAAGATTATATTTTGTCCATATTATCTGGCCTTGGAAAATTTGTGTCTTATGTATACTCTGATTATTCACGATTGTATCACTGCCGCGTTCCGAACTACACGATCCACTGCTATCGGTTCGGGGCGTGACAGTTTGTGGTATCAGAGCCTAGGCTTTCTAAGTCCTAGATCGAGTTCCCTTGACAGTCATCTTACAAGTACACGGTGAGATGGTGTAGAACCATGGGTTAAGAATTAAAGAAATGGAAATAAAAATATTAAAACTAGTAAGTTAGCTAAAAAGGATAGCTTATATTTCCTGATAATCTTACATGGGTTTCTTCTTGTCTTGTAGAACTAGTTAGATAGCAATGGCTGCCGAGCGTGTCCAATGGCGGGACATGCAAAGAACAGTACAAGGTTTAACTCAGGCCCTTCAACGGGTAGCCGATGGTGGAGCCAACCGAAAGGCTGGAGAACTACATCGGGAATTCCGGAGTTTAAATCCCCCTAGGTTTAGTGGAACTCCTGATCCCGATTTAGCTGAAGATTAGACTAAAGAGATGGAGAGGATCTTTCGGGTCATGGAGTATTCAGACCGGGATAAGGTATTATTGGCAACCTTTCAACTTGAGAAGGATGCAAGGGCATGGTGGGAGTCAGTTGAAGCCACCTTGCCAGATGACGAGGTTACATGGGAGGAATTTTTAGAACATTTTAACGAGAAGTATTTCTCGGAGAGAACTCGGGAGAAAAAGGCAGGAGAGTTCGCTTCACTCAAATAGAGAAGCATGACCGTGGCCGAGTACGAGGCTCAATTCTCGCGGCTGTCTAGATATGCACCTCACTTAATATCAATGGGGAAGATGAAAGCAAAAAGGTTTATGAATGGTTTAAGGATCCAGTACATCCCCCAATTGGTGCCGTTAGATATACAAACTTATGCGGAGATGGTGAAAAGAGCGCAGTTATTGGAAGATGCCATGGAGTTATCCGACAGGGTTAAAATGAGAATGGAAAAGAAGAGAATGGGTAACAATAACAAGAGGGTTAATGAGGATGACAATGTTCCAAATGGCAAGAAGATCAAAGAAGAAAAGTGCAAACACTGTGGCAATGAAGGCCATCCATCTGAGAAGTGCCGCTGGAAGAATGGAGCTTGTTTTCGATGTGGGAGCAATGAACATAGGGTATCTAATTGCCCTCTTCCAAAAAACCAACCTCAGCAAGAAAAGGACGGTAATAAGGAACGTCGTCAAGGGCGACTTCAAGCAATAAGAGTCACACCTGCTGGTCAAGGAATGGATGGAGGTATTTCCCCTTTAACTTGAGCTTTAGTCCCTTAGTTCAATTTGCTAGTCATGATTGTGGAATTGAGGAATATGGATTAGATGAACATATGATGTGCATAGGAAATTGAATTTGGGGACCAAATTCTTTTAAGTGGGAGAGGATGTAGCAACCCTGGTAAATTTAAGGAGTAAAAAAAAATCTAAATAAATTTAAAACCAATAGATAATCAGGGCCAGACCTTGTATATACAACCCCGAGATTTCCAAATGGGCCTTACAAGAAGATCTTATAGACTCTACCCTTAAATTTTAAGGGATTTTGAATATAGAGTCATTTTAAGTAGGCATTTATAGTCATATCATATTTTATTCAATTAATAATGAATAAATCTAGGAGAACATGTTAATTTAGATTTTTATTAATAATTTATCAAATTTATTATTTCAAATTTATTACATTATATTTTTAGTTGAAGGAATAAGGTGTATTAACAAAATCTAATGCATTAAAGATGAGTAAATGGTAAAGGAATGAGTATATAAGCAATTTCGGTCTTTTGTAGGTGGTATTAAAAGGTGCAAAAATGGAATTAACGCCTTGTTCATGGGCGTTACTTAAAGAACCAACGACTTATCACAAGTCGTTATTTTATTTAGTGAATAGTAATAGTGAATAGTGCCACTTTTTATATTAAAAGAATTTGATAAAACTAATTATATAGAAAAATAGAGAAAAATGAAAAATGTATACCCATAAAATTTCATGTCGATATCCCATCAAATAAAAAAAAATAAAAATCCCTAAAGATTGTTACTCTTTAATGTTAAAAACGTAATCGGTTCAAACAAATGTTCAAACAAACGACTTTGTTTAAGTCGTCAAATATTAATAGAAGTATAAACAGGTCCCAGATGAAGGCGCGCTTTATGAAATTAAAGGCATAATAGGAGGCGTTAATTTGAGAAGTAACGCCCCCTCTCCGGGCGTCAATTCCCTGAGAGTCGGCAAAACCCACCAGGGTGCAGTGTTAGACTCGAACAAGGACTGGGAGCTTTCTGGGTAATCATAGGACTGGGAAAGGCTGTTCGACCAAGGAATTCAACGGGGAACTCAAATCCTAATTGAACTATAATAGGATTATTTTATAAGTAATACAAAGCCCGATCGAACTCTAAACTTAAGAGTCCTTTCTCCCTATAAATATCCACCGTTCTCCACCCAGCACCGGTTATTTAATCTCCTCCGGTGTTCATCCTGTTGCTACGGTCTTCTTCCTGTTCTTCTTCCTACCTTGGCAATCGGCGGGATTATTTTCCTCTTGATACTCTCCACCGGCGCTGCTGCGGAGGATTTCTTATATTTTTCCGCAGAACGGAGCTGTTGCAGAAGGGGGTTATTGATTAAAGGAGAGTCTTTTCTTCTTCTTTTGTTGAAGGGATACTACGGGAGAGGCTCTTCTACCTTTTTCCTATTATTCTCCACATATCCTTCGACTTTTGATACTCTGTTCAAAACAGAGTGCCGATCTCTCACCTTCAACCTAGCCATCAAGCAACAAGTAGGTTTTCTCACATCAAGCTAAAGTAGTTATAAAATCAAAGATCCTTCTGTTAATTATTCGGTTCATGCATGCATATAGTTACAGTTCTGGTTTCATGTTTTTATTTCGTATACTCAGGGAAATAGCGACCTTGCCAAAGGCGCTACTTCTATTTAAACGCGACTTTGTCGCAGTCGTTAGAATTCTTTCACACGCCTCTCAACAAGGCGTCAATTTAAAAGGCGGCTTCTTTAAAGTCGTTAACTTCCATGATACTCAATAAAACAAACATATGTAAAAATCTATATAACTGGAAACTCAGTTAATTAAATTCCTGCATAAGTATAGCTCTGTAATACTTCACTTTCCTGTTTCTGATCATTATCCTATTTTATCCTAAATATCATGATTTCCTTTCCCTCACTGCTTCTGAAAATATTGTATCTGAGAAATTGACGGCATATACATGGCCGTCACATTCTCAGGTGATGCCTCGACCACCGGTGTCATACCCTTAATGAACGCCGTTGTCCAGGGCGTCATTTCTGAAATCGGTATAATTCGGTTAAATGCGTATAATCTAGTGACTTGAACCCTGTTAATATGATTATTACACATATATGTATATATGGGTCTGAAACTTCTGATTCTGTATCTATTCCCTGATTAAAGTTTCCTCCGATTTAAAGAATAGACGACAGACCTTATGCCGTTAAATCATAGTGTAACGCCTCTATAGAAGGCGCCTTCTAATAAAGTAACGCCACTGTAATATGTTAAACTGTAAACAACGTCTGAACCAAAGGCGCTACATATTTAAATGGCGACCCATCTTAGGGCGCTAATTCTGTAAATTTTTGAAATATTAAATGACTGGAAAAATGTTTAATACTAAAATGCCGGCCTGAGACAAGGCGTCAATTCTAGATTTTTGGCTTTTCCGTACGTTTCCTGTAACCTGATAATAGGTTGTGTTCTGGCAGTATATCCCAGTCCGTGGATGTAGTCCCTTGTTTTTCGGCGTTTTATCGATAAGCCCTTAACTCTCCGTGACTTATAAGCCCTCCGTTGGACATTCCGTTCCTTTGGATTGGCGAGTTTGTCATAGAGACCTCCGTTAGTCTCCGCTAGCCTTGGATTCCCTCAAGGCAGCCGAGCTGGTTGTACCCTAAAAATCCATGAAACCTTGATTATTGTCATGTCACTCGGAGAAACATGGAAACCGGCCCTCATGATTTATCACACGATTATCATGAGATTCTCTATGATTAATGGATGGTTATCTATTAATGGACAAGTCCGTTAACCTTGTCATGTACAAAATTTTTACTTGTTCTTCACCCAGTTTATTCCGATTTGTCGCGAACTAGATACGTCATGCCTATTCATGGTCAATTCCCTTATCATGACATTCCGTCTCCTTCTGGAGAATCCTTTTATTTGAAAGAACATAACCCTTTGACTCTGTATTGGCCAACTCTGATTCTGAAATAATTAAGGGCTCTGGGTCCGCGACCAACAATGTCAGGTAGGACGGAAGTCCAATTCTGTAACCATGGTAAAATTCTGGGTGTGGCATTGCACCAACGTCTGTATATCTGTTCTATTCTGTTATCTGTTGAATCTGTTATTCTGGAAATTCTGATATTCTGTTATTTGTTATTCTGTTAAATTTAGTTATTCCGCTAGACCGATTAATCTCCTTATTATTATTGAACTCTGTTATATTCTGGCCAATTCTGAAGTTATGTTCATCTGAGTATCTGTCCTTTGTTATGTTCTGTTAGCTCGACTTTGGTTCTGTAAATTGGGAATGTATTTCCTAAATCCACTTGAGCTCGTAAATTACCCTTGGCTTGTTATTCATCATCTCTACTAGATCGACTATCACGATTCTTTAGTTATTGCATTTCATGCACTGCATCTCATGAACATGTAAAATTGGCTAATTACTTTTATCCTGCTTGATGAAGAGATATAATCCCTACTGAGCATTTCGCTCACCAGCCTATCTTTAACATTTTTCAGGTAACGACATTGAAGATAGTTCATCAGAAAGGGAAGGGCAAGAGTGATGAGCATTATGGAGAATCGTGACGGTGTCTGTTATCTTTCTTTGAGTCTCGTCCTGTTATTTGAGTCATTTCTCTTTATTAGAGTGTAATAGTGAGTCTTTTTCTCACATAAGTGGTGTCCAATTATGTAATTGACATTTGATTATCAATAAAGATTATATTTTGTCCATATTGTCTGGCCTTGGAAAATTTGTGTCTTATGTATACTCTGATTATTCACGACTGTATCACTGCCGTGTTCCGAACTACACGATCCGCTGCTATCGGTTCGGGGCGTGACAGTTTGAACTTTTGATGTTTCAAGGATGGCAAGAGCATCCTTTAGCTCTTTTATTTGAGCCATTTGAGATTGGCTTTGTTCTTCAGCCTTTACTTTTGCTTCATTGCAAGTAATGCTTTCAAGCTTTTCTTGTTCCATACCATTTTTCAATTCTTCATGCATTTTCAGGAATGTGGATTGTTCTTCTCTCATGCATGAAATCTCTTCTTCAAACAGTTCAATTTTGGATGCAAGAATTTCATTTTCATGCTTCATGTTTTCATTTTCTGATTTTAAAGCATGGCACTCTTCACATGATATTTTAGTATGCACAAAATGATCAATTTTCTTTTTCAAATTTCTATTTTCAGATTTGAATCTTTTACATTTTTCATATAAAGATTCATATGTAATTTGCCATTGTTCACAAGTAAGAGTTTCAGTTTCAGAATCTACCTTATTTCCTTCGTCGTCATTGGCCATGAGACATAGATTCTGGACTAGCTCATCTAGTCCATCTTCATTTTCGGATTCCTCCTGATCTTCATCACTCCATGTGGCCATCATGGCCTTGGGCTTCCTGAACTTGCCTTTCTTCACCTTTTTGATGATATCGGGGCACTCACCCCGCATATGGCTGGGTTTCTTGCATTCATAGCAAATCACTTCTTCTTTCTTGCTACTTTCTCCTCTGTTTGGTCCTTGCCTTCTTGGTCCCTTCCTGAACTGACCACCAAAGTTTCTTGTTCTTTTGACGAACCTTCTTGCTCTTTGTGTGATCATGGCAACCAGTTCCTCATCTTCAGTGTTGCCAATGGAATCAATGTCACTGCCCTCTGAATCTTGTGGATTCACCCTTAGGGCCAATGGTGTGACAATTTTCTTTTTCTTGTGATCCTCCTCGCTCCTTTTGATGTTTATTTCATATGTCATCAGCGAGCCGACCAACTCATCCAGAGTTAGAGTGCTGAGATCCTTGGAGTCTTCAATTACAGTGGCTTTTGTATGCCACTGTGGAGAGAGGGATCTTAGAACTTTTCTGACAAGCTCCTTGTTAGAATACTCCTTGCCAAGTCCCTTTAGTCCATTTATAATTTCTGTCAATCTAGCAAACATGTCAGAAATGGACTCATCTTGCTTCATTGCGAACAGCTCGTAGTCCCGGACTAAAAGATTGGCTTTAGTTTCCTTTACTTCCGACGTTCCTTCATAGATAAGCCGTAGCTTGTTCCACATCTCCTGTGTAGAGGAACACATAGATATACGTGAGTATTCATTAGGATGAACAACACATTGAATTCTATTCATAGCTTTAAAATTCGCTGAACACTTCCTAATATCTTCTTCATCCCACTCATTCTCATTTTCAGATAATACATATGGACCCCTACTTATGACACGCAAAACATCGTAGACCAGGGCACGTAGGAAAACATACATTCTATTTTTCCAGTAGGGGTAGTTTGATCCATCAAAGAACGGAGGTCTTTGAATAGAATGCCCATCGGGCATCATCCCCTTGTTTGCCATTTAATGGGATCTAGCTCTGACGACCGTGTGGTCGAGATTAAACAGAGACCAAGGCTCTGATACCAATTGTTGAGTCCCGAAGAGTGGCAATCAAGAGGGGAGGGGTGAATTGATGGCCAATTAAAAGAAACTACCTACGTGAATTCTATACTAATTAAGAACACAAGCTCTAGCCTTACACGAACAGGATCACACTCGTGAATGCGTGTGAAGTGGGTGTGATTGATAGAGAAAATGTTGAATGCTCATCTCACCGTGAAGCCCACTCGACAAGCAAACGGAATAGCAAGTCACAATAGACACACGGAAGTTTTAGGTGGTTCGGGTACACTGCCGTGTCCCCTACGTCCACCCCTCACACGGAGGATTAAGGCTTCACTATGTAGTGAATCACACACACACGCTGTGTAGAACAGCAAGCACACACACACACACACACACACACACACACACACACACACACACACACACACACACACACACACACACACACACACACACACACACACACACACACACACACACACACACACACACACACACACACATACACACACACACACACACACGCACGCACGCACGCACGTTCGTGTTACCAAACACGAACACCACACACATATATCTGAAATAATGATTACAAACGTATGCTCAAGTTTAAGCTAAATGATTCAGAATGGAAAGAGTGAAGAATGATTGATTTATCCTGGTTGGAGCTCCCCCTTTCTCTTCTACGAATTTTATCAAACACTTGTGCAGCACGATGACCGTTCTTGACGATCTTGGCTCGGATGTGGCTGAATCTCGATTTCGCTCGCAGCCAGCAGCAGAGGCTTGATTGGAACTTTGATTCCTCCTTCTTCCCTTCACATTTACGCACACACCAAGGTGGAACAAGGGCTGGAGGTGGCTGCTGCGACCTGCACACACAAATGTTAGGAAGAAACCCAAAATCAGGACATACGAATTTCTCTTAGGGTTTTCATCTTCTACAAGATGTTATATAGGCCAAGGGTGGTCAAGGGACAACCATGGGACAAGATCCACTTGTTATGGAGTGGATTAAGGACAGCCACACAAGTGTGGTGGACCATTTGGTCGAAATGCCAAGAGTCCACATTCACGGCGCCGCCCAGACAAGAAAGGGTCAACCCTTGGGGTCGACCCTCGTGAGGGGCCAGATGGGCCAGACAGCATGGGTCGACCCTTGGGGTCGACCCTTCCAGGAACCCGTGCTGTTTTAACAAATCTGGCAACTGGGGTTTTCAGGGGTCGACCCTTGGGGTCGACCCTCGAGTGAATGGGTCGACCCTTGGGGTCAACCCTTGCAGGTCTGGTGAAGGAGCCCGCCGGATTAAAAAAATTAATCACCAGGGGTCGACCCTTAGGGTCGACCCTTGCAGCTGGGGGTCGACCCAATGGGTCGACCCTTTCAGCTGGAGATGAAAGGCCTACGTTTAACAGAACCAGGGGGCCTAGGGGTCGACCCAATGGGTCGACCCTTGTTCCAGAACATCCAAAAGATAGATTAAAAGACTCACTAAGTCCAAGAACAAGTCTAGGGGTTTCAAGATGGTTTTTAAAGCATGAGAGGGAATGAAACTCAAACCATTTAAACTTAGATAGTCCTAAACCAATTTAATCCTTGAGATCAAAATAATGAACTTCAAACCACACATTCAAAAGTCAATATGTTGAAGTCGATCTCACCAACCGTCCTCGAACGTTGGTAATCTTTGGCCATATAGATTGTCCTGTCAAAACAACTTCTGAATTAGATTCTTCGTCCAAATTCAAATCAAAACACTTACTCTTGAGATGATGTTCTTGAGCCTTCTAAACGCCAAATCCTTATGTGATGTGATCACTTCCAAAACGTTAGAAAAGCTCATTTTCAGTTCATATAAATTCATTTGGTCATCATGAAAATCCATAAGACATAATACATGAGGAGGGGGTTCAACAAGTAGCAACGGTGTTGCACTAGAGAAATCGGCTATGGCTCGCCGTGTAGTGTGTGAAAAACCCATACTCAAAGGTCACCCTCAACGATCGGGAAAAAGACTTAGACTCCTAGCGCTAAGCTATCACCAGCCTAAGATGCTGCAGAAGCGAACTTGTTTAATTAAAATAAGCAAATTCCTAAAAGCCACTTAGCCATGTTGAGGAAACAACATTATAAGCATGTGCAGGTGTAAGAGAGATAATAGCGATGATAATATTTTCTTGCACAAAATAATGATACATTTGTAAATCCATGGCGCGGAAACCGGCATCCTGAAGCGAACATGATCATCGAGCTTTGATCAGCACGAGCTTTATATTCCTTGCGCGTTAGGATGAAGGATGAAAGGAGAGCAAATGATTGGATTCCTCGACATAGAGGAGTGGCAAACATCATACTGGACGAAAAAGGACAAAAGGAAGAGAGACGAGGGCTAGAACTCCCTCGTTAAGGCGCTGTGGCCCTGATAACAAGGAACCAAGTACAGAAGAAACCAGATTAGCTGAAATCAAGGTGGGCTAAAGCCTCGAAAACAACAAGAAAAAGGGTAAGAACCTTGAAAGGGTGAGGAGGAAAGAACAAAAAGACGATGAAAGGATAACTGCGAAGATAAGGAAGAAGGAGAACGATCATCTTACGTGGTCGGAGAAAAGGAATAGCGATAACCTGCCAGAGGCGGGGAAGAAAATGCATGAACACCCGACAAGGTTGGGGAAGGATCAAAAAAACCACCCGACAAGGTCGGGGAACGAGCACAAGGAATCCCCAACAGGGTCGGGGAAAAAAGATGAGAAGTGAAATTCGGACGTATCAGAGGAGAAAAACTATAAGATTCCCCTAGATTAGGGGAAGAGGAGGACATAGGCCGAGGCCTAGAATGGTGAGGACAGGAGAAGATGGTAGAAATATGGTCAGGTGGCGAAAGGTACACCACCCATGGATAAGAACTGAGCAAAAGAAAAGATGAATGGACGGAGAAAAGAGAGAAGGAAGTGGACCCCCGAGTGCACAACTGACGGCCCTTGAACTTATGCCGTCGCCTCTTCTTGGCCGAAACCTTCTTGAAAAAACTCCGCCTGGCGCGGACCTGGGCCTTCGGGCTTCTTGTCTTGCAATATTTTCTTAAATAACGGGCCCACCTGGCAGACGGCCTAGCCCTATCATGAATATGCAGCTTCATTGGGACGGTTGCCCCTAGCATAGTCAACTCCTTGGGATGAACATCAGGAGGCAGTGGAGTTTTGTCATTCGGCACTAGAACATGGAGCTTTGGCATCTTCACTCGGCAGTTGGGCATGAAGCATAGCTCCCTTGGTAGAAGTGCAAGACGGAACTGAGGGAGGGCAATGCGCAGCATTGACGTGGCCGCCTCACTAATAAGCCGAGAGAGATGAGATAGAAAATGCAGAATGCCCCTGGTCAATCTCGAGGACACGGCCAATTGCCCCTTGAATGTTGAAACCATTAAACTTTTGGCGACCGTGTGGGTTAGCACCATCCGGGTGGAAAACTCTTCTGGGCCAGTGAACTGAATATCAATCAGGCGAAAGGTGATAACAACATCAACAGTGAATTCTCCGGCGAGCAAAGAGATTGCCATCGGCCTCGCTTTAGAAGAAACTGGCACCAATGCTAAAGAACTCTTCTCAGCAACCGTCTTCATGGCAAGTGCAGGCTGATTGTCCCTAGAATAGCCAGGGACTAAGACTCGGATCGGCATGTGGCAAATGAAATCTTGAAGCTTGTAACGCTCGGTCAAAACCTGGCTCGACTCTTTATCTCCCTGGGGACTAGACCCGAGGGGCACCAAAGGTAGCGTGTACCTGCTCCGTGGGGTAGAGATAGGTGGAGAGAAGGGTGGAGAAAGCTTGGTAGGTGTGGGCAAAGGCAATGCGAGCAGCGGAGATATAACGGCGATGATAGGCTCTGGTGGGGGTAAAGGTATGGAAGGTGGAGGCGTAGAAGAGGGCAAAGGTGAAGACGGTGGCGTGGGTGGAGATGAAGGCAATGGCGGGGGTGTGGGAGTAGGGGTAGCTTGCTCAGGCTCAGACGATGATGGCGAATGGAGTGGCATCGGCAGTGGGGATGGTTGTGAAGGTGACGGGGTAGGGGTTATTACGAAAGGAAGTGATGATGTTGGTGGTGGTGACGGCAATGGGGATAATGGAGAAGGCGACAATGGAGATGGGGTCAATGGAGGCAGCGAAGACGGGGGTGGAGAAGGTGGTGGCAAAGGGGATGATGTGGTTGATGGAGATGGTGAAGGAGAAGAGGAAGGAGGTGAAGGCAGGGGTGGGGAAGAAGGAGGAGAGGAAGGTAGTGGCGTAGTGGGGGAAGTGGCAGGTGGTGGCGTGTTTCGACGTATCTTTACAACACGTCGAGAGGCGTTGGGGATAGGTGTGGTGGTGGAAACGGAGGGTGAAAGAGAAGTCGCCCGAGCGGAGGCTGGGGTAGGTAAAGGTGGTGGAGGAGATGGGATGAGGGAGGAAGAAGTGGGTAACGGAGCAGGTATCTTATCAACTGAAGAAACACCAAGGTGCCCCTGGTCTTGAAGTGGAGACGGTTGCCTAGGTGGCACGGCTTGCTGCTGCTGCTGCTTGCTGCCGAGATCTGAAATAACTTTGTGCATAACTACCCAATCAATCATCTTCTTATCTTCCAAATTGTAAACAAACTCCCAGAACTCGGGACATTCCTCAATCAAGTGCCCCTGCTGACGATGGAATTCACAAAAATGGAGCAAATTCCTGGCCGCGGGTCGGCAAGGCATAACCGGAGGGAGTCGCAACGCATGGGTGGCCATCAAAGCCCTGAAAACATCTGTAAAAGATTCTGGCAACGGAGAGTGAGGAGCCCACTTCGGGCTAGGTGGATGCCGAAGGGTATGAAAAGGTAATGGGGATGGTAGCGGAGGTTGCGTAGGTAAGGGGGATTGCGTAGGTGAAGGCGGAGGGCTAGTAAGTGAAGGGTGTGGAGGCGTGGAGGGAGTGGGAATATAATGGACGGTATCCACCCGCTCAGGGTGTGATGTGTCCTTGACCGGGGGTGGAGAGGCGTGGGGAGATGAAATAGCGGAAAGCTGACTCATTGAGGGAGATGTAGTGGAGGCATATGTGGAGGTATGTGGGTAAGCGGGGGCAGACAACCGACTCATGGAGGGATATGTAGTGGAGGGTTGACTCATGGAGGGAGATAAGGGAGGGAGGGAGGCGTACGTGGGCGTAGAAGGTGGCGGTGCATGAGACGCGCGGTCAAAGAAAACTAGGAGTTGTTGGCTAATGAAGCGGGCTCGACTGTAAAGCTGTTGCCAGGATGTAATATTATTCAGGGCTAAGATACATCTGAGCTCGGGCATTACATTAGAAATAACCATCTTGATTTGTTCGCCCTCCGGAATATGCCCCGGGACTTGCGTGGCCAGGCGACGCCAGCGGTCGGCAAACGTGGAGAATTCCTCATCGGGCTTCATCTTCTCTTGGGCTAGATCAACCATGGAATACTTGGGCCCAACCTGATCCTGGTACTGCTGAATAAATCTTGCTTGGACGGCTTGAAAATTCATCATCTGCTCTTGCGGTAACATGAAGAGCCAATCCTTGGCCGAGCCCTCTAAAGATAGGCCAAACAAATAGGCCATCAAGCGTTGATCATATTGGAACTGGGCCGACTAATATAGGAAATCCATCAAATGGACGTAGGGGTCACCAATTCCACCGTAGCGACGATATACGGGGATCTGTGAACGTGGTGGAAGCTGAAGACCCTGGAATGCAAATGGGATATCCAAAGCAGTTTGAGGACTGATTCGGCGTTGTAATTCATCAAGATGGCGTTGGGCCTGAGCGATCATCTCCTCGGTAGGAAGAGTCCGAGAAGGATGTGGGCCAGCCTGAGCAAGAGATGATGAATTTAGACCAGGATAATGATGATGGGCCGGATAAGGGGACCCAGCCTGAGATGAAGACAAGCCCATTCCGGGAATGAAGGAATGCATGGGCCCGGAAGAATCGTGTATGTAGGAATGAGGATTGGTTTGACTAGCAGCAGCACGGGCGGGATAAGAAGGCCCGTTAAAAGGATAGGGTCCAATGGAGGAATAAGGAGATGGGCCCGCATGGGAAGAGGAATCCACACGGGGATAAGAAGATGGAGAAGTATAGGAATAAGGTACATGGGAAAAATGCTCCATGGGGAGAATGGAGACTTTATACAGTGAACTTCAAATGAGTACAAGGAGGGAAATGAACCTAGGACTAATGCAACTAAATGGAGACACACAAAGATGACCTAGACCTAATGAGCCTAATCTGATAAAAAGATGCAAATGATGACACTGCAATATACAATGGAGGGAAGAGACGAGAAAAGAATCAACCAATTACCCAATCAAATTCCAAATGATGCGCGAACAATCTTATCAGTTCCTCTTTAGGACCGTAGTGGATTAATATCGGAATTCACTCAACCATAAGGTACCTAACCAGGGTAAGAATGGAAGACTGGGTGACTCTAAAGGACTCTCCCTCACACGGATGTAAACTCTAGACTGGGGGATGATGTGGTACAACCTGCCCGGCGTCTGTGTGGGAATCCACGGCTTACGGAGACTTACGGAGGTCCTCGGCAAGGTCCCCTAGTCGGCTCCAAGGAGTATGGAGACGAGAGGAAACCCTACTTTAGTAGGAATGCAACTAAAGTGAATGAAATGCATGAATCCTATGTGCACCGGAGTGCATGCAAGATCTAGCCTAGAAACTAGCAATTAATGATCAATCAAATATGTAAGAAATGAAAACAAGTATGCAGCAATGATATAAGAGTAGGGGGGAGATCAATAATCAGCACCAAGGGATCATGAAGATGATATAGCATGATAATCAATAATGGAAGCTCGGGTGAACTAAAGCACACATGGACGGTCTCTGGGAGGCCGTACAGGGAGTAGAACAGCTCTGTCTGAACCGTTCAACAGCAGGGAATGCATCAACTAACTAACTCATAAAACACTGAAGAACTGCCTAAATCACAAGATGCTGATGAAATGACAAAATACTGTACGCTGACTGACAAAGCACTGAAATGGGGGATGAGTGTGAAGCAGGTGTACCTGGATGAACGGTCTCACACAGACCGTATGACCTCCGGAACGGACCTGTATCAACCGCAGAACGTCAACAAACCCAATCAGCGCGAGAGTGAGAACGTACCTGTGCCTGGACGATGCACGGTTGAAATAGAACCGCTCGATATAAGAACGGGCGGTGGTAGACCGCAGGACGCAGCAGGCTCGTAAAGAGATTAACAATGTCATAGGGAAGAACGGCTGAGCCTCGACCGTACAGCACTACCGACGGCTTTGAATGAACCGCACAACACCCAGGAGTACCAGAATGCAACCTGTGAAGACTCAAAGAGGAAGAACTAGCAAAACACCATAGAGAGGGTCAGTAAACCACTAACACGTACCTTCCTCATTTCTTTACCGGCTTAAAAGATGTCCTCCTATCCCTTCTACTAAATCAATGTGAGAAATAAATGAAAATAGAACGGATATAGAAGCAAATAAACAAGGGTGATCACCACCAAGGTGCCTAATGTGACTGACACACCGTACCTTGGAAAGAGGGAGACACTCGCCTTATGAGCAGCACTATAGGGATACGCGGCCTGTGAAGAACCGCCTTTCACGTTGCACTGCCTCACGATAGACCGCTCGTCAATGCTGCAGAGGACACGGGACGTAGAACTACTGGCAGATGAACGGCTCCAAGGTAACCGTAGTTGGAAGAAGAACGGTTAAAGATCCACTGCACCTCCTCTTGAATGGACGTAGGGGAACCGTGCAAGACAACCACGCCAGAAGTTGTAAGAGTCCAACCTCCACCCTTTCCGGCCAGCCAGAAAGGATGGGCCTCGTGTTAGTGGGTTGCTGACCTGCGAAACAGAGTGTAGAACACGAAGAAAAGCCCAATAACAGAACTATGAAGCGTAGCAAATGCTCCAATGGAAAGAAATAAACATAACTAAATGAAGTGGGGGATACTTGGGGAGTTTTAAACCCCTAGGGGCACCAAAAAATGTGGGAGGGTGTGAATGATGCATGGGAATGACAAAAACATGGAAGAAACGTGGAGAAGATGATGCATGCAAACAAGAGAGAATGACGGACAAATGAACTTAAGACACCACTAATGAGATACTCCCTAAACCGGAGGCCTGTATGGACGTAGAAGGCCTCCCTCCCTGGTCGTAGGTCACTCTAGAATCCAACAGGGCTTCGCCGTGACCTGAAAATCTCCCCCCCCCCCCTCTGAAACTTGGCTTCTTGGGTCTATTTATAGAGCCTAGGAAGCCAGCCCCGAAATTAAGGTTTTTATCCATTTTCATGTCGAGATTATCAAATAAAAGTTGTAGATAATCGAATTATCTTTCGACCAAAAGAAACGGCACCAAATTTGGTTCAGTATCCACGAAGAAAAAGATGGGAGAAGTTAGGGATAAAACCACTGATAGAGAGAAAACCCTTAAAATTTACGGGAATCGAGACGATGAACGATCTCACAATAGACCACCCAACGGGATGAGCGGCCATCTCCTAGGCCGTCCAACCCTGTCGGTGAAAATTCAAATAAATCATAAATATTATCCAACTATCCATCGAACTGACCGAAAGCCTCGTCGTTGGACTCTCATAGATGAACGGCTGATCATAGACCTTTCATCTACAAGAGCGGCCAAGAGGAAACCGCTCATCCCTGTCGGTGATAAATCAAAATAGATGAGATAAATAGATAATTATCTGAACAATCAATCGAATGCAGGACTCTGGGAGATAAACGGCTAAGTATGTACCGCACAATGGTCTTATGCGGCTACGTATAGGCCGTATATATGCTTGTCGGTGATAATTCAAAAAATCAGCTAAATATCCCATAAATATATGAACGGCCTAGTATCAACCGTACATATGGTTGAACGGCTGGAGGTTGACCGCACATGTACATGGGCGCTTGAAATTCATAGAAAAGTTCAATCAACCAAAACCAAGGCCCATTAAGCCCTGAATCAACTCGGACCTAGCCAGGGAGGGAGGCCACCCATAAAATTGACCCAGAATGTGCCAGAAAATAGCCCAGCGAGTGATGGACAACTCGAGGCACCAATAAATGGGAGTAAGAGAAATGACTCAACTTTATCGGCAAAAAACGGGTGTCAACACTTGGTATATAAGTAAAGGGATAATAGTGAAGATAATATCAAAAGAGTTTGAACTAGTTGAAAATTCAGCGCTCACGAAGTCAAGCGATCTATCACGAGACTGCCAGGCTCTGGTAAACGGTCTAGAGCTAGACCGCTAAGGCACTGTAGTTCCGTGAGAGGAAGAAAACGTGAAAACGATAGATTTTTAGCATCCAAATCACCTAGGATCGACTCTATCTACTAGTTAGATAAGTGTTGAAGGATAATAGATCAAATTGAAAGCCTAAAGGGGACTCTAAGTTCGTTCTAATCCTCAAAACCCTAGCTAACCCTATAAATAGAACCAGAACAAACCTGCGCGACTCTTACTTTTGGCTCACATGGAACTAAGGTAAGGAGGAAGAATTAAAGGTAAGTTTCTTCTAGGAATTTGTTTATTATACTTAGGACTAACTCTCCTCAAAATTTTGTTCTAGGAGATCGAGCCTACGGAGAGATAGAAGCCTACAAAGTTGTTGATCTTATATCAAAAACTCAAGAAATTGTGCGGCCGACCCAAGAAGATCAGGGAAATAGAAGCCCTAAACGAGGTAATTAGATAGAGGTTCTTTAGAATAATTTGTTCTTGTTAGTACCATCTTCTTACCCTCAAAATTTCACGTCTTTAGGTCAAGGGAATCAAGAGATACACGGACGTGAAGTTGTTGATTTAGTTTAGGACGAGCAGAGAACTAGGGTTGACTTTCAGCCTTAAATTCGAAATTTAAAGCCCAAGACAGAGGTATGTTATCTCATGAATGGCTCAAATTTGAAGTCATGAATAAAAGCCCTCTGATTTTGTACGTTTTCATGCATTGTACTTTGAGAATTTCATGTTTTAGTCGGACTATACATCTAAGTTTAATCCTCATGCATGAACTTGCCCAAATAAAGTAAAGAGAAATTTTTTCTTGTTAAATACATGAACCTATGCATATTGTTGGCCTATAATTGTTCTATCATGATTATGGAAGTTTATATATATTGATTTTCATGCATGATGTATCTTAGTTTAGCATTTGGTTTTACTATTATTTGAACTCGGATTTTTACATGAGCAAACGGTCGTCCTGTAGACCGCCAGGAATTCTAGCGGTCGCTCGATAGACCCCTAGCCCAAGTTAAACGGTCCTGTATTAGACCGCTTGGGATTTTTGATTTTCTGTAATATTGTTAACTCCACATATTATAGAATTAGCCATAATAAATGTATGATAAGCCTAGTTAACTAAGTTTTAATCCTGATTTGAGCATTGGTTTCATATACTTAGTTGTATTTACTATTCATCATAGTATATTTCATGTTTTTATGATCATTGGTCTTATTTTTAAACTTATGTTAATTTATGACCCAAAATCATATACTCTCGTAATAAATGTATGTTTTCCAAAGATAGATGATTCATGATCACTGTTTTATTACGATTCTCTCTCTTCTAAGAGTCATTTTCATAAGTACACGGCGCATATCCCGGTATGTTATCATTAGTTACACTTTTTGCACATTAAGAACACAATCTTGGACTTGATGACCTCTCGTTTGGATATTCCTTCTAACGGACTAGGAAATCTTGTTTCAAGGCCTCCATAAGACTCCGCGAGCCTGGGATTCCCACTAGGACGCCGAGCTGGTTGTACCATTAAAACCCAATATTTAGAAAGCGCTTTTACCAGTGTTTTATACATTCTGGAACCTAGCGGCCTTCTGATTGACCGCTAGAGTCTGCTAGTGGCCCTACACTTGACCGCTAATGGATCCTAAACAGTTCTCCATTAGACCGCAAGGCACTAGAGGTTCTAATTTTTTTATATATCAGACTTTGTCTTATCAAACGGTCCTTCACTTGACCGCATGAATTTATAAATGGTCATGTATATGACCACTTACATTTCAAAACGGCCCAGCAATAGACCGTTTGGATCTTGATTATGTCTAACCCGAGGTTTTGAACTTTGGGGTTGGTTTTCTTGAGTTCATGGATTTCTAGACTCTAAACCTATGATAATAAGTCAATGTAAAGATATGGAAAAATAAATAATGTATCGTTATGCTGCCAGATTTTCTTCATAGCATAACCTAGTTATTAATGCATTCCTTTGAATTCTCTTAATCAATTATTGGTACATTCTATATTTTGGTTACCTTATCATGAAGCTTTGTTGAACTTGTACATTATTGGCCACATTATTGATATAAACATGGAAGTAGCTTGATTTATGCTTGAAGATGCAGTTCGAGCATTGATTGTGTTCAAGGGCTCTATGCTAGTCCACTCGGCTGATTGTCGGAAACATACTGTAAATCATGGGATATGATGCTACTGGCGTCGCATTGCGCTAGGAGTACTTTCTTTATAAATAAGTGAAATATCCACGGGAATCCACATGAATTTACGAAGTACTTGCTACTTAGTGAAGAGTACATTCTTGCTAGTTACATGACTTTCTAGTGCATAACCTTCATAGTTATGAAACGTACATTCTTGTTACATTCTTGAAAAGGCCAGATCTACATTCTTGTTATATACTTGTTCAAATCATATTCTTGTATCTCAAGTTTGATCATATCTTGTTACTTTAGCTTTATTCGCATGAATCATCATATTTGCATGATTTACCTTATTCTTTAGAGTAAAAATGATAATCATTTAAATTTGCCTTCATGTTGATACGAAGATTCCTACTGGGCAAGTGTGCTCATTACTCTACTTTCCAATCTTTTTCAGGAAATTCTAGTGAGACGGTTTCCGATTACTCAAGTGAGGGATCTGGGAGTGATTAAAGGACAAACGACTCGAGGGAAGCCTTAGTTACTAAATGTCTAGTCGAGTCATGATGTAATTTTTATTTTCTTGAGTCTAATGAAAAGATCTTATAAACTTTGGGAATTATTTTATGAAATAATAAAGTTGAAAAATTTTAGTGAATTATATTGTGCAATTACTCTTATGTGATTGTCTTACGCTCTGATTATATTGACTGGCTAGAGGCGTACTAGCCGACTGTTCACATTCCCGATTATTTCCGCTGCATAATCTCGGGACGTGACATGATGTATATAGGGTACCATACCCACCTCATCATGCTGCAAAGAGACTGCCCCCTGGCATCACTAAGCCTCTGAAGTTCAAGAAGTTCAATGGGCAAGGGTCTCCTAGAGAGCACATCGCTTACTATATCAATGTAATGGGTGACTTGGCCGTTGACGAGTCGTACCTGCTAAAGTTCTTTGGGTCCACATTAACGGGACTTGCCTTTGAGTGGTACTCAAGCTTGTAGCCCGAGTCCATTATTGATTGACCTAACATGCAAAGAAAATTCAAAGAGAGGTTCCACATCGCCGAAAGGGTGGTGACGGTAGCCGAATTATATGCAACCAACTAAAGGAACGATGAGTCCGCCTTGGAATACATCAAATGCTGGGGGAACCTCAGCATGAGGTGCAAGCGTTCGCCGCGTCAGGAAGATGCCATCCAAGTATGCAAGTAAAATTTGAAAAAAGAGGTGTTGGAAAGAATGAAAGGCACCGAAATCAAGTCGTTTGATCGACTAAACAATGTTGTGGCGGAAATCGAGGCCTTCCTCTCGAAGTACTCCGCCGCTTCTGCCACTTCAGGCCAAAAGGCCAGGCCAGCTGACAAGCGACCGGCGTCTCAAGAAGTGCACATGGTCGACTTCAAGGCCTTCGAACAACAGAAAGAAAAAGACAAAGGGGTAACTAAGATAGCTGAATTTCCATTCAAGACACATCTCCCTTTTTCAAAGTCAAACAGTCTTTCACAGAAAGCTGAATTTAGCACTTTCAATTTTTCATTTTCTTCTTTCAAATTTTTGATTTCTTCAACAAAACTTTTATCATTAGGCATTGAACTTATTTTCTCATTTAATTCCTCCTCTATCTGTTCAAGTTCAGTTTTCTTGTCAATTAGATTTCTATTCTCTTCTCTCAAAGAATCAATTAAGTCTTTCTGCCATTTAATGTCAGAGTGAAGACTTTCATTCAAATCTTTCATAAATACACAATCATTGCATGCAGAATTTTTAGAGCATTCATTTTCAGCTTCCTCAATTTGATTTCTGAATTTTTCATTTTCAGATTTTAAGTCTTCTAGTTCAGAACAGACAACATGAAATTCCTTCACTTGTTTTCTTAGATTGTCATCTTCAATTTTCAACACATCTGAATTTACATTTTCTGAGCTAGAATTAATGACTGCATTCAACTTCTTTTTCATGGCTTTGTTTTATTTTCTTGTTTTTTCATGGGATTCAAATAAAACAGTATAGACATGTTCCCATTCATCTATGGAGAAGTTTTCAAATAGATTACCTACCTCTTCATCCTCCTCGTTTGTGTTTGCTATGAGTCCACAAATTTCCTCTTCATCTTCTTCACTTGAAGTTCTCTCTTCCTCTTCACTCCAAGTTGTAACCATAGCATTTTGCTTCTTCTTGGCCTTGGAGTCCTTTTTCACCAACTCAAGGGCATTCATCTCAAACATGTCCTGGCTTCTTGCAATGATAACACACCAACTCATCAATTTTCTTATGCATATTAGATTTAGAATTAAATTTTCTATTCCCCTGGTGATGTTTCTTCTTGTTTCCATACGTACCTCTCAATCTGAAGAATCGCTTAAAGTTCTTAGTAAGGAAAACTTGATCAGAAGCTGACAATTCACTCAAATCCTCATTGCTTTCTCCACTGCAATCAGACCCCATGAGAGCTACCATCTTAGGTTTCTTCTCATCATTTTCATTTCTCCTGAAATTAATCTCATAGGTCATCAATAACCCAATTAATTCATCTACCTTCATGGTCGACAAATCCTTAGAATACTCTATAACCATGGCCTTGGTATGCCATGCATGAGGCGGTGATCTTAAGATTTTTCTAACTAAATCACTCTTAGAATAATCTTTTCCAAGAGATTTCAACCCATTTGTTTGTCATGCGCCGAGATATAAGTACAGCAGAAGAAATTCGGGAACGTGAACAGTCGACTAGTACGCCTCAAGCGAGTAATATAATTAGAGCACAAATCATTCACACATAAGATGAATGGACATAATAATTTGATCAAAAATCTAAGTTTTATTGATGATAATAATAATCAAGTACACGATATTGACTCCTTTACTAGACTCAAATGAAATGAAAAATTACATAGACTCTACTTGACTCATGACTCTACTAGGTCTTCTCTCGATCTTTAATCACTCTCGGATCCATCACTTGAATAATCTGAATCCGACCCGCTAGAATTTCCTGAAAAGATTGAAAAGTAGGGAATGAGCACACTTGCCAGTAGGTATCTTCGTATCAATATGAAGGCAACGTTAAAATAATTAGTATTTTAGCTCTAGGAAAAGCAGAATAAATGCATACGATGAACATGCGAACAAAACCATAGTAATAATACAAGTAACAAGACATGACTATGAAGATTTGAAATTTTATATAGAGATTGAGAGGATATTCATTCCAGAATGTATAGTGGCCTTTCATGTAACAAGAATGTACTAGCATGTATCGAGAATGTACTATTCATAACCATGAAGGTCATGTACTAGAAAGTCATGTAATCAAGAATGTATATTTTATGTAGAGCCTTGTGGTTTTCACTCGTCTATAAAAAAAGTACTCACGATGCAATGCGACGCCAGTGTTCATCATATCCCATGGTTTATAGCATGTTTCCGAAAATCAACCGAGGGGGCTAGTGTCGAGCCCTTGGACACAATCAGTGCCCGATCCGCATCTTCAAGTTATAAATCAAGCTACTTCAACGAGAAATATCAATAAAGTAGGCTGATAATGTAACAAGTTCAACTATAGTTCCATGATAGCGATGTCAAGGTAAGAATGCACCAATTAAGAACATGAGAATTCAAGGAATGAGTTAAGGACAAGGTCATGCCACGGGGAAAATCTGACAACATAACGGTATATTCATTAACTTGCATAATTCATTAGATAGCTTTTTAAACAAAGTGTTGGGTTCTAGATAATCAAGGGATCATCTAGGCACATTGGAGAATCAACCCATGGGTCAAACCTCGAGTTAAGCATGTTGGAATAGAAGACGGTCTTGTCTGGACCATTTTCCTGGAATGACGATCTTAGCTTGGCCGCAACCCAAAGGTAGCGGTCCTGGAATGGCCGCAACTAGACAGAGTCGACGCATGAAAGAAAGAAAGTGTCGACGCAGTGAAATCTCTAGAACCTTGCGGTCATGACAGGGCCGCTAGACGTCTTTGGCGGTCAAGTAAATGGCCGGTAATAGACTCTTGCGGTCTAATGGATGGCCGCTAAGATCCAGAATACAGAAAACTCTGGTAAAGTGCTGTCTAGACCATTGGGTTTTGAGGGTACAACAAGCTCGTCGTCCTAGTGGTAATCCCAGGCTCGCAGAGACTTATGGAGGCCTTGAAATAAGATCACCTAGTCCGGTGAAAGGAATATCTAACGGAGAGGATCACAAGTCCAAGATTGTGTGCTTATAAGCGCAAAGTGTATCTAATGGCCACGCACCGGGGTACGCACCATGTACTTAAGAAAAGACTATAGATGAGAAGGGATCGTGATAAAATAATGATCAAATCAAACTTAAACAAGTCGATGAAGTATGTCAAATATGATTATTAGTACAAGGATATAAGTTTTGGCATGAAATAGCATAAGTTTAAAACAAGTATTTAAAGCATGAAAGACATGAAACCTAACATGTTTAGTGCACTATATAACCAAGTTTATAAATGTATAGTCACAACCAGGAATAAGGCCTAATTATCTAGGCTTAACATATGTTTAATAGGGTCAATCTGCAATCTGTTTGGAGTTAACAAGTTACAGAGAATTGACAGATCCTAGCAGTCAGGGGAGGACCGCATACTGTGATTAGCGGCCTATCGTAGGGCCGCTATATCCATATGGTGGTCTAATAGAGACCGTTTATTCCTTGTAGCAGACAACAGTAAAACCGAGGCATAGGGCAAATTTCTAGGAAAATTTATGCATGAAACTTATGAGGACTAGAAGGGTAAAGCATGCTAACATGTTTTTAACAACGATGCATGATTGGACATGAATTTAAACAAGAATTATCATCTTTGGTGAAGGGGTATAAGGATAACATGCTGTAAGGATCATACATGCGCAGTCATAGAAAAATATGAAATACTACCAGTAGAAAGTATGAAAATGGAATGAACCCATAAGGCTTTTATTCCTAACATGTTGATTTAGCCTTTTCATGAGATAACCTACCTTTGATTTAATCCCTAGACTTCGGATTTCTGACTGGAAGCAAACCCTAGTTCCTGCACGTCATATGCCAAACTAGCAACTTCCCGTCCTTGTTCTCCTCAACCACTTGACCTAAAACCTTGAAAATTGGAGGGTATGTAGAAGATACGAAAGGGAACAGAAAGTTCTAAAGCCACTACGTGAACTAACCTCGTTTAGGGCTTCTAATTCCCTGACCTTCACTAGACCAGTGTATTGGTTTCTACACAGCTTGTAGCGAACCAGCGACTTGCAGACGCCCTAATTCTTCAAAGATTGGATCTTCAAGCATGAAAATTAGAGGGAAGTTAGATAAAACTAGGGATAACAAATTATTTAAAAGAACTAACCTGAGATATCGTCTCCTTACCTTCGAAATACGGGAGCCAACATTAGGGTTCCCATGAGTCAAAGTTGGGGTCTAGTTATAGGGTTTTGAGTTACGGCTGATGATTTGATCGAATTGAGAGTCCTACTTAGGGGTAGGATCGATCCTCAAGAGTCCTAGACATGCTTAAATGTCTACACACTTCGATCTATGAAGATTTGGATGCCAAAGATCCAAGTTTTTTTCACGTTTCTTCCATTTATGGAATCAGAGGGGTTTAGCGGTCATAGAGGGACCGCTAACATCTCTTGGCGTCTCGCTATAGACCGCCAATTGGCCATTATTCCAAAATTTTTAGATTTTCTTATTATTTCCTATTTATCCCCTATTGATGTATATATCCTATTTTTAAATCCGTAAATTACTCAATTTACGTTTCTATTAATGGGCTTGGGTCTAAAGGTCTTGGAATTGAGTCTTTAGGTCTATTTGAGTTGGGCGTAACCCTTTGATGAACATAGGGCCTTTAAATGGATTAAAATAAATCCCTAATTCCTTCTTAGTAGCCCTTTAAGTCTTTTTAAATGCTTAATAATTATATTTAATTTTAAAAAATTCTCGAGCATTACATCGTTAATCTAGAAAATCTAGCATACATTTCAGTTATTATTTCAGTGGGCTTCATTTTAAACATTTCGTATTCAGAAACAAGTATATTAGCTTTAGTATCCCTTACCTCATATGTGCCTTCGTAAATTACCTCAAGATGATCCCACATTTCCTTAGCTGATGTGCATGATGGGACTCTTGAGAACTCCGCTGGATGAATGGCACATTGCATCGCGTTCAGGGAGTTCCAGTTGACAGTCGACTGGCGTATCTGCTCTCTGGTCCAGCCATCTTCATTCTATGGAAGGACATACGGACCTCTCTCGACGATTCTCCACATCTCATGACTCTGTGCGCGCAAGAATACCTGCATCCTATTCTTCCAGTAAGACTAATTGTTACCATCAAAGAACAATGGTCGGTTAATAGAATATCTCTCAGCTAGAAAACTCTGAGTATGCACCTCATTAGATCTCCCCTGGTCGTTGGACCACATGTTGGGAACCCTTGCTCTGATACCAATTGTTAGGTGCAAGGCCGGGATCTAGAGGGGAGGGTGAATAGATCCCCTTTCACAATTTATGCTCGAATTAGAAATTAAAACCAAATCAAATTAATTACGCTCCATTTAATAGCTCACACTCTATTTAGAACTGTTCTCGAACACTTAAGAGTGTAAAGGCAAATGCAATGCAAAATGAATGCGAGAGATGGCAGCGTAAGCAAACATCTAGCGTAAAACTAATCTCACAAGCAAGTCACAGAACACAAGGATTTTTAGGTGGTTCGGTCAGACACCCAGTCTGCCTACATCCACCCCCCACTCAACCTGTGTGAGGATTCCGCTAACTCAAAGCTTGAAAATGCTGATCCACAACTTCGGGGAACAAATCCCTACAACTACTGATTCACAGCTTTGGGAAAACAATCCCAAACCGCTGAACATCACAACTTGCTACCAAGAGGAACAAATCCTCTTACACTGCTGAGCCTCACAGCTTGCTCGAAGTAACAAGGAAAGATGAAGAACAAAATAAAGGAAAAAAGACGAAAATAGAAAAACAATGTAGCTCTCAAAGAGCAAGGTGGCTTGGATCTGATCCAGAGGCCAACACTCGATCAAGTCTTCAATGTAGCTCCGGCTGCAATTCTCAATCTGGGCTTCCTATCCACCTTTCTCTTTTTCTTCTTCTTCTTCTCGTAGGCTCTATCTCATAGAACTTCTTCTTTCTCTTCTCACAGACTCTCTCTCACAGCTCTCTTCTGTAGCCTCTTTTCTTTTCTTCTCACAGCAGCCCTTCACAGCAGCTTCCTCCTTCTCACGAGGAAGACATATATATATAGAGCAAAAGAAAAAAGCATATGCGGGAATATGAAAAATCCAGAATTCTTTTGGATAATAAAATCTTATTTCTTGTTTCCTCATTTGTCCACCTGTCAGGAGATAGAATATTCTCTGTTAGAGTAACCTCGGATCACGTTCCAATCATTTGCCTTCTAACCCGACGTGTGGCAGACACAAGTTTCCTAGAATTCAGCCTACCGAGCTATTTGTCAGACTTAGCAGCCATTTTACACATTTATCGGACATTTGTCAGACATATCGACTATTTGTCACTCTTACGGCTCAGAGCCATCGCCTTAGCCTTTTCACAGTTATTCTTGAGCCGCCGCGCTAAGTTATTTGTCACCACTAGCGCTTGTCACCCATACATGTTCATTTGTCACCTTTAGTCCCTCATTTTTCACCCTTGTCTTCTTCATCTGGCAAACGCTTCTGGTGAGCTCTTGCGTCGACCCATCACACCATTGCATTAACCCACCTTCTATTTAACACCTCCCGAAGCTCTTGTGCTTTACTTGATCTCCTTGTAAACTGGTCTCCAGTCCTTGTGATCCACTTGCTAATTTGTTTGAACCAGACTTGTTCTCCTTTTGGTATCTCAACTTTTACTGCATTGACGCACAAGTATGATGCATCAACGTAGCTGTAGTTTTTCTCCTTCTCAACCTTCTTCTTCCAGCGCCAGGCTATTTTTCACTCTAGTTCAACATGGCTATCTTGCCTTTGTGAGAGACTCTGGCATTGTGGCTGCGTCGACGCTGTTGGAGCGTTGCATCAACGCCACAACGTGGAATGTGAAGGCTTCAACACTACCAGACATTTTTCACCCTTATAGCCTATTTTACACCGTTGGGCACCTATTTGTCACCACTAATCCGTCGCTATTGATTTAGCCTTTCTGCCTTGCAGACTTGAATCCAAGTCGATTCCAACTGCAACCGAATTAAGTCGACTCTAGTCGACTCTTCTTCTCCAAATTTCTTCTTCTTTCTTCTGTCAACTTCATTTAATCTATTCTTCAACGTTTGTTGATCTTAGAACATATTTGTCATCCGAAGACTTCTCTTTGTTACCCTAGTACTAGAACATCTACAAATCACTTCGGTTGACCAAAATCACCAAATTGGTCATAAATATTTTACTTCAAACTTAACTTTTAAATGTTGTTGCTACAGAGCCACTTGAAAGAAACTCATGAACATTGTTAGCATAAACTTGATGCCAAAACATGCCAAATTAAGACTTATAAAGCTAGACATCATCAAAGGCATGAAGACTCATGAATGAATCATAATTTGTCATCATCAAAACACAGGGACACAACACTGGCGGCAACAACAACAACAAAAATAAGAATGTTAAAGAGGAAGAGAAGCAAGTCATGACGGTTTGCACGTTCTGTGAGAAGTTCAGTCATTCGATCAAAGAGTGACGGAAGCGTCTCGACACTTGCTTACGATGTGGAAGTCGAGAGCACCGCATGCCGGATTGCCCCCTCATGAAAGATCAACCTTCTAATGGTGGACGTAGGCGACAGGCTCGTCTTAATGCCGTACTGGATGAGAAAACACCCAAAGATGATGGGATAATGGAAGGTACCGTTCAAATATATTCCCATCCTACTTTTATACTATTTGATACTGGTACTTCTCATTCCTTTATATCTACTGCTTTTGCAAAAATTTTATCAATTTCACCTGCTCCTCTACTTTCGGACTTAGCTATCATAACACCCTTAGGTTCTGGAACCAAGCTTACTACCCACTGCCCAAATAGTGAGGTAACCATAGAAGGTCATGATCTCCCCGCAAACCTCGTGTGCCTTGATATGGAAGGCTACGACATCATTCTAGGTGTAGATTGGTTATGTGACCATTATGCTGACATCAATTGTCATAATAGGAGAATTTCTTTTCATAAACTGGATTTCTCGCGGTTTTCTTTCCTTGGCATTAAATATAGGAAGCATCCTGCCCTCATTTCTTCTCTTTATACCTGTAAGCTTATCTCCTAAGGTTGTGAAACTTTCCTTACTTCCATAATTATTACCGAGTCCAAGGAGATCATCCTTGAAGAAATCCCTATTGTACGAGAGTTCCCCGATGTCTTCCCATCCGAATTACCTGATTTATCGTCCGAAAGGGAAGTAAACTCACTACAAGAAAATTGGCATTTACCTACGTTTTAAAAATGTAGGTATAGGTCCAAAAAACGTAGGTAAATCATTTACCTACGTTTACTTGCTATAAGTTATACCTACGTTTCTACAAAACGTAGGTATAGATCGACCTATACCTACGCTTCCAAAGCGTAGGAATAATCCAATAGAAGCGTAGCTTAAAAACATGTATACACACCCATATAAGAGGTTGTACCTACATTTCCAAAAACGTAGGTATTAATTTGGCCAAGTAGTAAAAGAAACGTGTGAATAAGGATTAACATCACTTTTTAAAAAACTTAGGAAAATGTTTTAACGTCGGTTAATAAAAAACGTAGGAATTGGTTTTCTTTTTGTTAAAATCTTATTAGTATCTGTGCTCTCATCACCTATAATAGTGCATTAATTCATATATTCATATTCATGAATTATATCACTCATAATCATGTTGATCCACATAATTCTCATTCACCTATTTACAAATCTCATTCCTTGAAGATAATTGAGGAACATAAATTTACATGATTAAATCTTAAAGACATTCATTCAAAAATTACTAAACTCATAGTACATCTAAAGCAACTTTATAAATCTCCATAAATGAAGAACAAAATAATCTACATCCATCTCAAATGTATATAGGTGTAGAGCAATTAATTATACATAATTAACATCATAAATTAAAAAAATATATTGAAGAACTAAATCTGCATCATGTGATATATCAATGCAAGTCTCAATCTATATATCAATGCAAGATCCAGGTCTACCATGGGATGTCTAATGGCCAGCTAAATCCTTATTTATCCAACAACAATATGTGAAGGAACACAAATTAGAACCGGGGTTCCCCCAAAAAAGAAAAATGGAGACGAGTTCCTCGTCAAGCAGCTCTTCCAACATGAAGATTTCCTTGTCCACTTTTGATAAAGAAATAAAACAAAAAATAAAATAATAAACAAATGATAAACCATCTTCCTTTCTTGAAATGACCTCTTGAGAAGAACTTGCAGATCATTATTAAAAGAATGTGTCATGTTGATAACAAACAAATACATGATTGCTATTTATTGTTATTTCCATGAGAAGCTCATCTGAGTTAGTATTAATTATTCCTAAGTTCCTAAATTTGTATATAATAATCACAAAAAATTTAATGTGACAAATCTGAAGAAGCTCATAGATGCATACTTAATGTGCATACTTAATGTGTTATATAGAAACTGAGGTAGCAATGGAGTAGTCTACTCATTAAAATAGTAATATCTTTCCAAATAGTTGATGCATCAGCCCTCTACAGTAGTTAAAAGAGGTTGAATGAGATGCAAATTGTACATAAGATGTTGAGTTGTACGTCAACTTGAAACTTAACTGATCATACACTTAAAACATGGAGGGGGGGAAGAGGAGAGAGAAGATGGAGAACACACGTTGGGTTTGGCCTTCCTATCAGCCAACGGCACATGCCCGCAACAATGAGAGGAGCAAGCAAGGGCTGACGAGAGGAGACATGCACAAACTCCCACCACTCCTTCCCGCCTTCCCAGTCTCCTCGGTAGCATGGGGTTGGGGGAAAGGTGGACGAAGGGCCTAAATAAAAGGGGACAGGAGGCCATTTCAAGGGCACCGTCTCGTGGCTAGGCTTAAACTACCCATGTCCGATGAGGGGCATAACTATCAAGGTTACGAGCACATTCTATAACTACTCCACGACAGTGTGGGAGGGAGCATCTGCTGCAGTACGAGGTGCCATGGTCCGTCCGCCATCTCCTAGGGAGAGACGGATCTGAATTCTAAAAACCAGTGTATCTATCAGAAGCAATGCATTATGGAGCTTTAAGTTTGCTTGTACCGTGATATTATATCAACCAACTTCCTACTTCTGATTTGTCATCATGATCCTTGGAAACTGAACATTCAGGTTGATGATTTCTGTCTTTGAGATCACTTTTTGGCTGATATAATGAAACAATTTATAGATATTGTCTCTGGAGTCCATGCATACTTTTGTAAGCTTTATAGAACTATCACTTGGATCTATCGATATGGCTTGTTTTTAGTTCTCAATGTGGAAACTTTGTCAATATGACTCTTGATTGAGCACCATAGTTGAGTATAATGAAGTCCAAGACTTGGATAGGATCTTTTTGTGTTACTGAACTCCCATATAATGAAACAATTTATAGAAGCTTTTCTGGATGGTTTGATAATATAGGGTGCATCAATCAATCACAATATGTTATACCTTTAACATAAACATTCTGATTGCTTGCTTCTGCTTTTTTTTTCTTTTACTAAATGGTGTTGACACAATTGTCTATAAAATCTATTTTTGATGTTATACTATCAAGTTGTTTAAGGGATGTTTACTCTCTATTTTTTGGTTCTTTTGAAAGTTTTTACTGTGCTAGCTTATGGTATAAAGTCTGTAAAGGCCCAAATTTAGACCCTGCAGAAGGACTCTTATTTATTTTTTCATTTATAACATCTCCTCCAGAACTGTGGCATACACAAATCACACGATTCTTCCTGGAAGCTGTAATGTCAAGGAAGCGAGAGACTGGCATGTACTAAGCTGCTTATCAGTGGACCTAATGCAATTTGGATGGCCATCAACAGACTCTGACACTCTGGCAAGGCCGATTATGTCATTAATTTCCATGACTACCAGCATAATAGAGTTATGTTACCCCTACAAACTCATGGAGCTGAAGAAGTTTGAGATAATGGCCGTAAGAATGAATTGTCCACTACCTTTTAGTAACATTATCTGGAAGACAAGAAAATGGCATACCTCTTGTCAGCAAAAATCATCATTCCATAATCTGCCTTTGAGCGTATCACTCGACCAACACATTGTGCAGCTTGCCTCTACATCAACATACATGTCAATTGTTCAACTCATAATCATAAGCAACATGCACCATAAAGTGACTGCTTAGTTCCAGACTGAGGCAAGAGAGAAATCATACCACTGCATCGAATGTCAGAAAATCACCTTCCTTTATTTGAAATGTCTCTCGCAAATATTCCAACCTGGCCCGCAATATCCTGTGAATAGGAATTAACACAATCAAAAATAAACTAGCCTGAGGAAGAAATTGCACATAATTCTAAACATTTCATAAACAAAGATGGCAGACATGAGCATATTAAGATTCCCCATAGGTACGTACATTGAAAGGTGCAAATACACATATTTCACCCCTATAGCATACAGTTTGGTTTACCTGCTGAGTGTATATTGGAAGGGCATTCCAAACATGATCACAAGTCTTCCATAATGTCGATCAAAATCTATACATTCTACTACCTTTCCCCTGTAGAAAAGTAGAAAGTATTATACACACCAACACGACCAGCCTTCTAAAAAACAAGCCTAATGAGACAGACGTCACTTGAGCAGAGAGTATTGATAGAGGTAATTGATTGGGATCAAGCATGAATCATCGGCTAACATATAGCATAAGCTAAATCTGGCTGCTTTTGCTATCTTAAAGTTATTGATCTGCTGTGTCAACTCAGTTCTAAATGTCATGTATATGAGACACAACCAACCAGTAGAACTTAATTAATAAAAAAGTGTGTGAAAATATTGTAAGGAAAAGTGTGTACGACTAATCAAAGGTCACAAGGTTGTTTCTTACTTGCTGATGCAGTCAAAGGAAAATATCAGTATTTCAAGTTTAAAAACAAAGGCTGGCATAAGAGTGGGGTAAAAGTTGGAATATACATGAAAGGCAATCGGGCTGAAAGAATTTCTTTTCCTCTGGAAAACCAGCTTGCAAAACAAACATTTTGTCATGGAATATTTGTGACCAACATAGAAATAACCCCACATAGTCCATCCTAATCCTCAAGAGCTACAAGATCTGGAGTAAGTCCTCTATTCAACAAATCTACTCCACCCCCTGGACATCGACTACCCAATGTTAACATCTTAGCAAGAAAATTTGCTCATGCAAACCTGTGGACCATTTGGGGTGAAAGGAAAAGGAGAATTTTTCAGAATCAAGCTTTGGTGTCTGACAGGTTTGTCTTCTGTTTCTTCTAGGGTCCGGGATTGGGCAATGGCACTTTGTAATGTGAAAGCTGTACCTCTTCCTTTTTGTCTCTTTTGGGATGAGTATTGATTGATTGAGTCATCATCTTGGTGCCTTTGTAAAGGGTTGGTTTCTGAGTTTTTTTTTGTGTGTTTTTTTGTTAACCTTGTGTAGTCCTCTTTTCTCCATACATGGTACCATCCACTTTCAGAAAAGGTAATTTTTTCATATGCAAGGCACAATTCTACAACACCCCCACCAAGTGACTTTCTGAGATGTAATATTTGTTCTGAGCATTACATGAATTAGTGTTTGTTTTGTGACATCCTGAGATGTAATATTTGTTCCGAGCATTACATGAATTAGTGTTTGTTTTGTGACAATACTGGGTTAGTATGGGTTTTGTGAGAAAGTTTTCTAGGGGAATGTTTTGTAATGGGTCTTAGAGAAATGCACTTTGAGAGAGCTATATGATGTAAATACCCCGAGTGATTGGGAGGAAACTTTCCTCCTTAACTAGTTGTATGGCCTCCATCCACAGTTTTATAAAATTGGTGAATTTATTCACTTTATTCTTAAAAAAAATCAGAATTCTCACTTCCCTGTTACATTCATCGTGGCTTCAAATGATATTAATGCCTTTCAAAGGATGAAAAAAGAATTTTCAACCAAAAATATACCCTTATAAAACATGACTGAGACCTTTCACCATCCTTAGTTCATTATCGCAGATGGTTTAGCCTATGATACCTCATTTGTTGTCTTCTGCAATCCATGTTAATACCTTATTCCATCTTTGGAGTTATTTTAAAATGACAATCTGCCTCTGCTTGATCTTGATATTAGGATTTGTAACATTTTAATTCAGAATTATTTTCTAAATATTAATACTAGAAATAGCCACCGGGCACCTTTTTCTGGTTTCTTTTTTGTTCCTCTCCCAGTCAGGTTTTCTCTCTCCCCCACCCTCTCTCTGGCAGAGCCTACACTTTCTTCCCCTTTTATTTTTTCCCTTTTTCTGCCAGTGAGACCTTTCCCTTTTTTTTCTTTCTATTTTTCTCCTATTGTAGCCAGTATGATCTCTATTGCCCCCTCTATTTCCTCCTTTGTCCATGCACAACAGAAAGCTACCAGTAGGGATGTGCATGGTTTGTTTCAAGTTGGTTCAGTTTTGGATACCATTATCCTTATGGGTGTCTGGGAAACATAGCTCCCATTTCTCAATTCCATTCAGTCATGTTATATACGTATCATTTTTTTCACTACACCAATGCAAGTTCTTTTCATTCTTCCTATTCATTTTAACTCTTAAAATGGTTACTGAAACACTATAATAGGTGCTCCCATCGATACTATGTACCTGTTCAATCCATCTGAATTGACATTTACAAGCTGTATCACCTACATGCTATCTCGACCATCTCTCTTAGAATAATTTGATGTACAACATCTTCTTTTCCTGTTTTCCCATACATCCACCTTATAACATAGATGATCTGATTGTCATTGTCTTGAATGTCCCAATCTAATAAGCATACAATAGTCATCATCTTCGAAAAGCATATGTTCATCACAAAGTGTCGCATAAGTTTTCCTTGGAAGGTGACAATTATATGAGACACTTCATTAAAATTACTAAAAAGAACAACACTGTCAGTGTATAAAACCCCAACCTATAAACAAAAAACAAAAAGACGAGAGCTCAAACCCTTCCGGTTCAGGAGTAGAGCCATACACAAGAATTAAAAGGGAACCCATGCAGAAGAATAAAAAGAAAAGCATCAATCAACATACATCCTAATACTTCTGAGATAGTAGATGGAGGGTCGATGTTTCACAACAGGAATTTATGTAATGCTTGACTCTCAAAATGGAAAAAAAAAATCTTCTGGGAATGCAACACCGTCTGCAAGGCACAAATCTTCCATCCACTATATAGCTCTTTTGGATATCTAATGATGCACTATAATCTCATCTAAATTTCCTCAAATTTCTCTTAAACCAAATGGGCCACAACATGGCTGGCAGCAGAACAGACCGTTCCTCTTTTCTCATTGCAGAAGTCCTTTTGCATTAGGGAAGTAGTTGTAATCTTGTTGATCACAACTGTGAAGATTTTTAGGGCAAAAAGATATTTCGGTGTCTGATTCAAAGAGAGATTACAAGATATGTGACTGGGAACCCACAATTAGGGGCCAGACACACAGTAAAAATAAAATAACAAAAATACCCCAAACAAAGATATTTTTAACACTCCCCCTCAAGCTGAAGCATATATATCAAACATGCCCAGCTTGTCACATAGAGCACTGAATCGGCCAACTCCAAGCGACTTTGTGAAGAGATCAGCAAGTTGGTCTTCAGTAGGAGTGAACGGGGTACTAATCTTCTGAGACATGACGGCATCCCGAACAAAATGGCAATCAACCTCAATATGCTTTGTACGCTCATGAAATATTGGATTCTTTGCAATATGAATAGCAGCCTGGTTGTCACATCTCATCACCATAGGTTCGGAATAAGTAACCCCAAAATCTGTCATCAAAGATTTCAGCCACATCATTTCACAAGTTCTCTGAGCCATAGCTCTATATTCTGCTTCAGCACTTGATCTAGCAACCACACTTTATTTTTTACTTCTCCAAGTGACAAGATTACCACCAACATAGGTACAAAAACCAGAGGTGGATCGTCGGTCTCGCCGAGATCCTGCATAATCTGCATCAGAAAAAGCCTCAATAGATAAATAGTCATTTTTCTTATATAGAAGACCACATCCAGGAGCTCCTTTGACATAACGTAGGATCTTTAGAGCCGCTTCCCAATGACATAACTTTGGACTCTGCATAAACTGACTAACAACTGATACAGCAAAGGCAATATCTGGGCGAGTCACTGTCAGATATATCAGCTTTCCACAAAACTGCCTATATTGAGTAACATCATTGAACATTGGACTATCCTCCACTTCAAGATCAGACTGAGGAACAGTGGGTGTATCAGCAGGTTTACACCCCAACATTCCCATCTCCTGCAATAAGTCTAGAGCATATTTTCTTTGAGATAAGGAGACACCATCATTACCATAAGCAATTTCAATCCCAAGAAAATAGCGCGGTCTCCCTAGGTTTTTAGTAACAAAATGACACTGAAGGTGTTTCTGAACTTCCTTAATACCATTTTTATCACTTCCCGTGAGCAGCATATCATCAACATAGACAATAAGAATCACCACACCATTAGAGGTATGGCGAACAAACACAGAATGATCGGCTTGACTCCTCTTTAATCCAACTTCAGAAGCAATCTGACTGAATTTCTCAAACCATGCTCGAGGGCTTTGTTTTAAGCCATAAATTGCCTTTCGTAGCTTACACACCATCTCCCCCTGAGTGACATACCCAGGAGGTTGCTCCATATATACTTCTTCTTTAAGATCACCATACAAGAAGGCATTCTTGACATCCATCTGCAACATATTCCATCCTTGATTGATGGCAAGAGAAAACAGCACCCGAACAGAGTTAAGTCGAGCAACAAGAGAAAAAGTTTCGAAATAATCAATTCCATAAGTCTGGGTAAAACCCTTGGCCACAAGTCTAGCCTTATATTTGTCAATGAAACCTTCTGGAGTGTACTTTATAGTGAACACCCACCGACAAGCAATAGGGGTAACACCGGCTGGCCGAGGTACAAGGACCCAAGTACCACGAGACAGCAAGGCAGACATTTCCTCATCCATAGCAGCCTTCCATTCAGGTATGGATAGTGCTTCAGAGAAAGACTTTGGAGGGTGAGCATCAGAAATAGACAAGGCATACTGGCGAAAAGATGGGGACAAAGCATGATACGAAATGAAGTCATCAAGAGGATGCTTCGTACTGGATCGTTTTCCCTTGCGAAGGGCAATAGGAAGATCCAGATCAGAAGCGGGAAGTGAAGTCTCACCAGTGGGAGGGGGAGCCTCCAATGAAGAAGTTGACTGTGGCAGGACGGCAGGCAGCGCACTATTGGTCCGTCGTTGATAGACTTGTCCAAATCTATTATCCGCATCTCAAGGCTCAACACAACAATCAATACCTGCAGCTGGCACATCCAGAGAAACAAGATCAAGAGGAATAGATGAAGGAGAAGTCTGTGCAGGAGAAGGCTGTGGAGAAGAGGGAGAATCATAAAAGGGCACAGACTCAAAAAAGGTCACATCAGCCACCACAAATGACCTCTTGGACCGAGGGTCAAAACATCGATACCCTTTTTGGGTCCGAGAATACCCCAAGAAGATGCAAAGAATAGATCTGGGAGTCAACTTATCATGTCCTGGTCCAAGAGTGTGAACAAAACACTTACACCCAAAGACCCGAGGAACTAGAGGAAAAGGATCTTCATTTGGATATAGGCATGAAAAAGGACTTTTGTTATCTAACACCTTGCTCGGTACCCGATTAATAAGATAACATGAGGTAAGAATAGCATCACCCCAATAGTACTTTGGAACATGCATGTGAACCATAAGAGTACGAGCAACATCAAGTAAATGCCGATTCTTCCTCTCAGCAACCCCATTTTGTTGAGAGGTGTAGGGGCAAGATGTTTGATGAAGAATTCCATGCATTGAACAGAAGGAAGCAAAGGATGACTGGACATATTCCTTGGCATTGTCTGTACGCAAAATTTTGATGGAGGTGGAGAACTGATTTTGTATTTCTGAATAAAAAGATTTGAATACATCAAATACTTCTGAACGAGCTCTCAAAAGAAATAACCACGTCATCCGAGAAAAGTCATCAACAAAAATGACAAAATATCAAAATCCGAGTCTGGAGGTGATAGGAGACGGTCCCCAGATGTTGGAATGTACAAGGTGAAATGGAGCAATGCTCCTTTCACTATTACTAGAAGGAAAGGAGACCCTATGATGTTTCCCAAGCTCACAGGCTTCACACAAAAGTCTATTTGTTGAAGAAGAAACGGGAACAATCTCGCGTAGCCTGGAAAGGGATGGATGTCCAAGCCGACAGTGCCACTGAAAAGAAGTATCAGATGCTGAGGAAGCCTTATGTCTTTGGAGAGGTCCATCAACGAGGTAGTACAATCCTCCAGATTCATGACCGCCACCAATCAGCTTCTTCGTCTGGAGATCCTGAAATATACAATAAGAAGGATAGAATGTTACTGAACAGTTTAAGGAACGGGTCAAAGAACTAATAGATAACAAGCCAATGGGAAAGTTAGGAACATAAAGGACATCTTTCAGGGTTAGAGATGAGGTATGAACAGTCCCTTTTCCAGCAACAGAACTATACGACCCATCCGGTACAGTAACAGAAGGGTGAGTATTAGATAAATGAAGAGATGAGAAAAGGGAACGACTACCTGTCATATGACAAGAAGCACCAGAATCCACAATCCAGGAGGAATTGTGGTGAACTGCAGAGGCACTACCTGATGTGGTGGCATGAAAGGATGAAGAATGTGTTGAAGAGCCTTTTAAGAGCCGTTGAAATGCCTCGTACTCCTCGGGAGACAGTGTAACCCCTTTCTCAGATGGTGGTCCTATAGGTGGCTGCTGCACAGGTTGTGGCATAGACTCCGAAGTGAGAGATGAGGAATCACTAGAGGCACCCAGATTAGCAACAGGTCGCAGACGTGATCCCCCTTTGCCATATTTCTTCCAACAAAAATTAGGTTGATGTCCAGTTTTGTTGCAATGAATACATGGAGAGCCACGACCATGGCCACATCCACGGCCACGCCCCCCTACAGCAAGAGTTGAAGCACTGCCCAAGTCTCCAATCTCACTAGATGTTGTCTCAGTCAGATTCAATTTGGTACTTGCTCTAAGAACACGAGAGTAAGCACCAGCCAATGTAGGAACCTGAGTGTCGGCAAGTAAATTATCTCTAACATGTCCGAGATTATCATCCATTCCAGACAAAAACTTAACAACAATAAACTCTTCCTTTTGTTTCTCCAGCTGAGCGGCATCTACAGCACTAGGCTGAAACAGTTTTAATTCACTCCAGAGACCCTAAATTTCAGCAAAATACTGAGAAATAGGTCTTCCTTCTTGCTTTAGAGTGAACAATCTTGAATAAATATTATAAATATGAGAAATATTTTGCTCTACAGAATATATCTTTTTCAGAGTATCCCACATTTCTTTAGCGGTGTCTAGGAAAACAATACTATTGAAAATACTCTGTTCACAACTATTATTCAGAACTGAAATTACCATCCCATCATCAACTTCCCAAGCTTCATATGCCTTCTTATCAGTTTTCTCTGGAGGGTCTTGCTCAATATGTCGAAGTTTTCTCAAAGAAAGCAGCAGGAGGCGAAAAGACCGTGCCCATTGAGGATAATTAGTGCCATTCAACTTTGTAGCAGTAGACATCATATGATAAAGTTTTCCATCAGAAGTCGGGATAGAGGTGGACCCCGACGATTCTGCCATGACAACAAACCACATAACCAAGGACTCTGCTGCGCAAAAAAGGAGTCAAACAATCTTCTTACAGCAACATAAGGGTTAGCACATAGGGAGAAGATTAGAAGCCCTCATGCGCTGACCATCCTAAAGGAACGAGCCGGTCCAGAGAGAACTCTGTTAGAAGATAGGGGTAAGCTTTATTACCACCAAAGGATGCTAGAAACTTCAAACCCCTTTCACGGGAGACACCAAGAACAGGATCGCGTCACCCGCCGGTGAAGGTCGCAAGGCAACAAGTCGCTACTCTCACGTCCGACGTGCCGTGCACACGACGCCGGAGGGTCACACCGCGAGACGGGAAGAAGAGATGGGCTGCTGTCGTCGCACCGTCGCTCACCTGCGGAGCCTCTGCCTCAACAACAGGCGGCTGCGGAGCCTGTGCGCCGGTGCAGATGCGGGGCGAGTGCTGGTATCTAACACGCGCTGCGGTGCGACGGTGGGGGGGGGCTAAGGCTGCGGAGCCTCTGCCTCAACACCAGGCGGCTGCGGAGCCTGTGCGCCGGTGCAGACGCGCGGCGAGTGCTGGTATCTAACACGCGCTGCGGTGCGACGGTGGGGGGGGCGGGGGCGGGGCGAAGGCAAGTGGTCGCGGCGGTGGTGGTGGGGGTGAAGGGAAGGGGCCGCGGTGGAGGGTCCCTACATCGCGGGCTCTGATACCATGTGAAGATTTTTAGGGCAAAAAGATATTTCGGTGTCTGATTCAAAGAGAGATTACAAGATATGTGACTGGGAACCCACAATTAGGGGCCAGACACACAGTAAAAATAAAATAACAAAAATACCCCAAACAAAGATATTTTTAACAACAACCATATTTGCATCACCTTCTGCCTCAATTTCTCAACCTAGATACTTCAAATTCCTGCTAAGGTAATTTTCATTATCCAACTGAGAAGGGTGCTCATATCTCCTCCTTTCCCCACTACAGTTAGACTTACTGCATTCCATCACGGTTCTATTATCCTTATAACCCTTGGATTCCAAGACATTCTTCCATAGTTCCACGTCATGTGTAAATAACACATCTGCAGACAACACATGCATAAACTCTAGGAATGAATTTAGTGCCAGATACCCGTTGATAGAGTTCATGACTTTAATTTAACAGGGTCCACCAAAGATTTAATTCCTTGTAATAGAAACATACAGAAGTAGAATTAACTCAAAAACGATTAGCAACTTCTATTGGTCAACAATGTTATCAATCAAGTCAGGATTCTCAAAAACAATTAGCAGCTTATAGTGGTCAATAATGTCAATAACTATCAGGCTTGCTCTTTGATAATCATACATCCAATGATGTATCTCCAACATCAGATGTGGACTTACTGGCTCACATGGTTATAGCCTATATTTGGAAGAGAAAGCGGAACCCATTCCATTCAATTTGACTATTGTACAACTGGGAACTTAAACTACCTGGCAACAGAGAAGAACACGGCACCTCTGCCACAGTCACATGCTCGACGATAATTATCTAAAGCCGATGTAGTTTCCACTACATCATGTGTTTCAATAAAAATTAGCTTATGTTGCATTATGTCCTACAATGAAGAAGATACATGTGTGAGTTTTCGATATCTTCATCTTATGTAAATAACAATTGAAGCAAACTAACCAAATCTTACCTTGGGAACTAATGCAGGTAACAAGAGCAGAGAGAAAAAAAAACAGAACAAGATAGTTCAACAACATCCAAAAGGAAATCATAGCCAATTGCTGACGGATGATGTAAACCATTTTTTTTCTGAAAGTGGGTGACACCATTTTTTTAGATAGTTGGACAAGGATGAGGCAGCTTCACTGGACCCAGCCTATCCCAATGCACAAGTAGTCTGGCTCAGGCCAAGCTGGGTTCTCCTAGCTTGGCAGCCCATGTCCAGTCCATTGATAGCCCTACACCCAGTTCCTTCAAGTAGAATTATGATTAAAAGCAGGTCCTGGAAAAAAGCAAACATAGCTTTTTGGTAACAAAAAGACGTTTCAAAAAGTAAAATGATGATATACCTCACAACTTTGACATCATGGGAAATGAACATTATCGATCATTGTATAAGGCAAGTTGAAAAAATAAATTTTGCAAAACCTTAACAGATCCTTGTGAATGATTCAATCACAAGAACATTGTCAATCATCAGGTAAGACAAGTTGAAAACATAAATGCTGCAAAATCTTAACAAATCCTTGAAAATAAAGTTAGTCTCATTTGCTAAAGACTAGATTAACATGCGATGTCTATTTAAAGGGCCATGGAAACATGGAATGCCAAGTACATTTAAATGGCAAAGATAAATATGATGTGAGCACAAATATGTGAAGAATTTCACTAGTTTTTAATGTACATTGTGCTCTTACAGCCTCTATTTACTTCACAAAAGTAGATTAATCCACTAATCATGTAATCCAAGCTCAAGCTACTATTATGCAGGATTACATTCCTGGCAAATGAAAATCAGATAGAGGTTTCAACTAATTGCAGGGAAACAATAAAAGAGATATTTTTAACCCAATGAAGAAAGATCTATGACCAACATTGCAGAAATTCTTAACCCAGCACAACTGGAACCTGAGCTAGGATAGTAATGCATGACCAGACCTTAGGAGCTTCAAGAAAAAAATATTCAAGAAAGCACTTTTTTTTGTCATACAAGAAAGCACTACAGGTCACCTGTAAAATGCCCATTTCATTCCAACTATTGATGATGATATCCACATATGAGTAGCTGACAAAGAAACACACAATGCCATCTGGAACATCAGTTACCATTTCCAGCAAGAGCCGTCCATAATTTCTTACCACGCCGGGATCACTACGCATATCATATTTTGTACTGACAGAAAGTTGATCACTAAAAATAAAAAATACAGCAAATTCACACATTGAATAAGGACATCAAATTATCCAAATGGACAGAATAATTCAACATGCAGAAGAACATTTTTTCAACATATCAACCATGACATTGGAGATTGAAAAAAAATAAGATGAGCAACAAGGATCATGTGGCATGTCGTTAGAGAAATAAGGTGAGAACTTTAAAAAAAGTGGGGAGTAGATCATTCACAACCCCCTCCACCTGATATATGAAAGTGACCAAAAAAATTAACTTCACCCCAGCAGCAGCCCATACCTTCCACGAGTTAGGACCATGGGATAGATACAATCCCTAGTTAGGGACATTTGAAAATTGTGACTGATAATAGGATGAAAGTTGAGAAGACGAGGATATAGATCAATAGGGCTTAATGTCCCAGAAGTTATTATGACTGACTGGAAACGATCAAATACTGGCTTGATTGCAAGCGATGCATCATGATAACTTAGCTGGAACCACACAAACAAGGCACTAGAAGATGTAAGCAACACACCAAACAAAAGTGACAGATCATTTAATAATTTTGGGAGATCAGATGAACCAAATAGCACCTGCAACACAGGGTCTGGTATGTTCGGCATCCTCTCATTAAATGTTTCAATTATAATAGAGAACCCTCTCGAGTATGTTCCGACCAATGTGGCGAAGTCACAAACAGTCTGTATGTGTAGAAACTCATATGTGTTAGTTATCTCAAGTGTAAGCATGAGGGAGTGCAGGCGGTCATAGCAGAACTTCAGCATTTTCTGGTCGATTCAAGCCTGATTGTACAGAGACACGACGAACCCAATCGGGCTTTCAGTCTCGACATTCTCAGTATCCAATCGCCCCTTCAAGTATTGGACCAACCTCCTCAGGACCGAAACGAAATGCTCTCGCGGGGTTGACGTAGAGGTTCTTGTGAGAGCTGAGGCCGATGGCAAGGAGGCGGGTGACGGGGGAAAGGTGGGCGTGGACGAGGCGGAGCTCGACGAGGGTCTTCTCCATCTCGTGGACGGCGCGGGTGAAGTAGAGGAGCTTGAGGGGCTGGTGGGGGCGGGCGAGGACGTAACTGACGATGAGGGAGAGGAAGGCAACGGTCTTGCCGGTGCCGGTGAGCATCTCCAAGACACAGTGCCCCCGGGCGTCGAGGGCGCACTTCAGCTCCACCATGTACTCGTACTCCTCCGAGTAGATGTGCTCGTACGGGAAGTATACTGTCACGTCCTCGATTTGGAACTTCATGGTGGCGGGGCCGCTGGAGACCTCCCGCTTCAGCTCCGACGTCGGTGATCAGCGGCGCTGTCGCTGCACTTCGATCTGCGGTGGACCACGACAAGGCGTCCAACGAGATGTACAGGAGGCAGCTCTCCATTTCGCCCACCGTGCTCAATCGCAGTGTGCTCAGGATCCACAGGGAAGAGAGGGGAAGGGATGGGAGAGGAAGAGAAGTAGGTAGCGGATGGATGTGATTCGTGGGAAAATCGGATGTGAAAATAGAAATACATGAAAAATATCAGGCCGCAATTTTGCTGCCATCTGGGTCATCCTCAATTTTTATGATTTTATTACTATTATTATTATTATTTAAAATGACTTATTCTTACGTTTTATTAAAAATGAAATAATATCTAAAATCTATTCTCATATTTACTTAAAAAACATAGAAATATATGACATTTTCTTACATTTATTAAAAAATCATCAGAATAATGTGGAAATATAACTACCTTATAATGAAATGTAAGAAATTTACCTACGTACTTTTAAAAATACCGGAATACGTCGTATATACCTACATTTTCTTTAAACGTAGGTAAAATTTGTGGCTATAGGTCCCATTTCTTGTAGTGACTTCTCTACTGAACTCATTCCTAGAGCATCACCTGTCTCAATAGCTCTATATAGGATGTCCCCCACAAAGCTTAAGGAGTTGAAAAAGTAACTTCATGAGTTATTGGAGAAAGGCTTTATTCGACCAAGCATGTCCCCTTGGGATGTGTCAGTCTTATTCGTCAGGAAGAAGGATGGATCTCTCAGGTTATGCATCAACTACCGGCAACTAAATCAACTTACCATCAAGAATAAATATCCGTTGCTACGTATCGATGAGCTATTTGATCAAATCTTCGGAGCAGAATATTTCTCTAAGATCGACCTCAGGTCTGGTTACCATCAGCTTAGAATAAAAGATGAGGATATTTACAAGACCACATTCCGTAGTAGATATGGACACTATGAGTTCGTGGTGATGCCGTTCGGGTTAACCAATGCCCCTGCAGTATTTATGCAACTCATGAACAATGTCTTCAGACCTTATCTCGATCGGTTTGTAGTAGTTTTCATTGATGATATTCTCATATATTCTAAGACCAACGAAGAACATGAAGAACATTTAAGAATAGCTTTGTAAATGTTATGTATGTGATTTTGATGATTACAAAATGTTGTTATTATGATTTCATCATGTGGATGCATTTGTGACTCTATAAGGCTCATACGTGTTTTGATGTTAGCACATTGCATATATATTGCATATACACTTGGTGAGATTGCTTTGTATTCAATGAGAAAGATTTTGTGAAAAATATGCTTGGATAAATGTCATATTGAGCCTTATGTTATGCATGTGTACTTCGACAAATGCTAAATGAATGATTGAGATACAATACCATATTTTTTTGCCTTAATTGGCTGCTTGGAAGATTCAAGAAGATCCCTTGTTTATAACAATGCTCCTCATGTAATCAATGCTCCATGAATGTTATTTTTATCAACATGAATGACTTAGGTTATGCTCATTTAATGAATGAGTTTCCATGATATTGTACATGCTTTTGCATTTGGCATGATTACATGTGCGTGTTAAAGTATTTATGTCTTGAAGGTTTGGTAGATACACGAATGCTATTTGAATGTTTGAGCTTCAATGGGTTTATATTTTAATGCTTGTGAGATTCAAAGTTCATCAAATGCCAAAGCTTGTGGCTCATGTTTTTAAGGAAACATTTACTTGATGCAATGTGCATTTGGAAGTGTAAAGATATGGAGTTGGATGTGGAAGAATCAAGTTTAGGAGAACTTAATTTTTGATACATAAACTAACTTGATTTTTGTGTGTTTTTGCAAGTTAAAGGATGGTTTTTAATCCCTCTCATGTCAAGTGGGTGATGGTAACATCTAACCATTTTTTATGCTTGAATTGAATGGGGTTTTAAGTGTTTTTCCAACCATTACTGACATGGGTCGTCGCATAGGGTCGACCCTTAGTGTTTCTGGACTGAACAGAAACCAAATTCTATTGTCTGCCAGCAGGGGTCGACCCCTGGGGTTGACCCACTGCAAGGGTCGACCCCAAGGGTCGACCCTTGAGTGGCAGAGCCTTATTTTTGCTCTGCCAGCCCTCTGGTTACCCGAGGGTCGACCCTTCTGGACCGTAAACCCCTAAAACTCATTCTAAACCCTATGAAACTTTACCAAAATATCCCCCAATTGTTCCTAATGTTATGAGGGTGTTTCTAACATATTTTAGAAGGGTTATATGAGTCTTTTGGCCTTTCCTCTATATATATGAATGTGAACTCCGAGTTTTCTAAGGAAGAACCCTAATGCTCATTTTTTCTTTCTTGTAGGTGAAGAAAAGGGGGAAAACGAGGTGGAGATCTTGCGAGGAGAATATCATCTACATCCATGAAGATCTGGAGCTCGTCGAAGAAGGAAAAGAGGAGCGGCTCGAGGAGAGGAAGAAGATGATGCCGTAATCGTGATCATCCATCAACGAGCCAAGGAGAACCAGATTTTGTTGAAGAAGGGGGAGCTTTATTCTTGATGCATCTTTCTAGTTTCTATCTATAGAGTTTGTTTGGGGGATCATTGCATCTATTTGTCTTCGTTTCATATACATCTGAAAGAATATTTTATGTGGGTGTTCGGAGAAAGGGTTCTCCGAGTGTTTGTGTTGACGCATGTGCGTCGATTTGTGCGGAGTATATCCGCGTGTGTGCTTGGGCGTATCTTGGGGTGTGTTCCCCGTGTGTGTTTGGGAGTTTACTCCCATGTGGTTGTGTAGGCATTGCCCTACGTGTGTGTGGTGGAGCTTGGCTCTGTGTGTGTGTGGGGATTTATCCCCGGGCTATTTTTACAGCAGTAAAGCCTCACCAGTTTGGTGAGGAGTGGACGTAGGGAGCCCGTTGTGGTCCCGAACCATCTTAAAAATCCCCGTGTCTTATGGTTTGAATTGTGTGATTGTGTGCATCTCTATCTAATCTATTTACACAATCGTATGAGCTTGGTAAGATTGAGTGAATTAAGTTTATCCAATTTAGTTTGAATTCCTCAATCTTGTTAAACTTGCTAATTCCGCTGCGAGTAGGTTTAAGAGTTTAATTGGACATATTTTTAGTAGAGAGATCTATTCACCCCCCCTCTAGATCTGTGTTCCTGCACTACGGGACCCCAACAGTAAACAATAAGAGAACACCAACTCTACGTGAAGCTCAGCAAATGTGAGTTCTGGCTAAAGGAGGTCTCATTCTTTGGCCACATTATTTCAAAGGAAGGTGTCATTGTGGATCCTTCTAAGGTAGAAGCTGTCAAGAATTGGAGCCGACCGACAACGGTATCTGAAGTTAGAAGTTTTCTTGGTTTGGCTAGTTATTACCGACGATTCATCAAGGATTTCTCAAAAATTGCCATCCCTTTGACCTGACTTACGAGAAAGGAGAATCCCTTTGTCAAAGGACTGTGAAGAGAGTTTCTTGACTCTCAAGGAACATCTCACCATTGCACCTATATTGGCACTACCTGTCGAAGGTGGTGATTTTGAAGTCTATACGGATGCATCAGGTATTGGCCTTGGTTGTGTCCTTATGCAGCATGGAAAGGTAATTTGCTATGCTTCAAGACAGTTGAAGCGACATGAAGAAAATTATCCAGTGCATGATCTGAAATTAGCTACTGTTATTTTCACCTTAAAATTATGGTGAAATTATTTCTATGGGGAGAAATTCACTATATTTTCAGACCATAAAAGTATGAAGTATCTCTTCACCCAAAAGGAGTTAAACATGAGGCAACGAAGATGGCAAGAGTATCTCAAGGACTTTGATTTCTCTATACAATACCATTTTGGCAAAGCAAATGTTGTAGCCGATGTGCTCAGCCAAAAACCTTTGGCAACTCTATCAAGTTTTAGAAAAGGTATGACCTATCTTATTGAAGACTTTGCTCATTTGAATTTGAACATTGATACAGAAGAAGAAGGGGGTATTATTGCTAATATCAGGTCACAACCCACATTCATAGAAGATCTAGTGAAGTTAGAAGAAAATGACCCTATACTGGTGGAAGTCAAAATCAATATTGATCAACAGCCAGATTTTTCCGTCTCAACGGATGGAATATTATTGTTTAAAGGTCGGATTTGTGTGCCGGATCATGTCGACACTAAGAAATTGATTATGGAAGAAGCTCATAAATCAAGATATGCTATTCACCCTGGTGCTACCAAGATGTACCAAGATTTAAAAAGGAATTTCTGGTAGCCCAACATGAAGAGAGAAATAGCGGACTTTGTATCACGCAGCCTCACTTGTCAACAAGTCAAGGCGGAACATTTAAAGCCCATTGGTAAATTACATCCCTTGGAGATTCCCGAGTGGAAGTGGGAGAGCATAAGGATGGATTTCATCATGGGTCTGCCTAAGATAAGAGGAGGACATGATGGTATATGGGTGATCATAGACCGATTGATAAAATCTGCACATTTTCTACCGATTAAGAGTAGATGGTCAGTGGATATTCTAGCAGCCTTATACATGAAAGAAATTGTTAAACTACATTGAGTCCCTGTTACGATTATTTCTGATCGAGACCCTCGTTTCACATCACAATTCTAGAACGGTCTACAACACTCATTGGGGACCCGACTCAACTTTAGCATTACTTTCCATCCACAAACCGATGGTCAAACTGAAAGAACCAATCAAGTAATAGAAGATATCCTCAGGGCATGTGGTATTGATTTTTGTGGGAGTTGGCATGACCACTTGCCTCTAGTTGAATTTACATACAACAATAACTATCAAGCTAGTATCCAAATGGCACCATTCGATGCAGTATTTGGAAGAAGTTGTCGTTCACCTATATACTGGAATGAAGTTGGGGAAAGACAACTTCTAGGCCCTGAACTCATTCAGGATTCCATCGAGAAAGTGAAGCTTATTCGAGAAAGACTCCAGACAGCTCAAGATAGACAAAAGTCATATGCTGATAATAGAAGGCGAGACCTGGAATTCAAAGTAGGAGACCACGTGTTCCTCAAGGTTTCCCCATGTCATGGTATTCGAAGATTTAGCATCAAAGGTAAACTCACTCTGAGATATATCGACCCTTTCAAAATTCTTGAAAGGGTTGGCGAAGTCGCATATCGGATTGCTTTGCCTCCTCAATTAGCTGGAGTCCATGATGTGTTTCATGTCTCGATGCTTAAAAGGTACGTCTATGACCCATTCCATGTTATAAGTCATGACGACCTGGTGATTCAGAAGGATTTGACGTACAAGTAAAGGCCAATCAAAATAATTGATCGAGAAGTACGTCAGTTTCGAAATAAAACTATTCCCATGGTAAAGATCCAATGGAGTAAATACCTAGAGCCCGAGGCAACATGGGAAACAGAAGAAGCTATGCGCAAGCGGTTTCCGGAACTATTCAATTGTAAGTAATACGCCCTCCACAAACTCATGTAATGAATTTGGGGACCAAATTCTCTTTAAGTGGGGGAGGCTGTAAACACCCTGGTAATTATCTAGGTTTTTCTGGAATTAAATAAAATCATTAAGTATTTAAAAGGCTTAATGGGCTATTAAATGAATTATGGGTTAAATAATTAATTTGAAAGTATAATTAATAACCAAGTAAATAGGCCCACTTAAACTAGGCCCATAAGCCCAATTCTAAGGCTTTTAGGCCAAGCCCATTTCTAGAGACGTAATTAGGGCTATTTTCCTAATTTAAATGGATAAATAGGCTAATTAGGTGATAAATAGGAGATAAATGAAAAATCTAAAATTCTCAGATAAAACGCCAGAAGGCGGTCTATCGCACGATCGCGTTCTGATGGAGGCGGTCCGATTGAGACCGCGATCTGCTTTTGTGAATGGGTGATAGAGAGGCGTGGAAAATTTAGATTTTTGCCATCCCAATCTCCTAGGATCGAAGTACCATGGCATGTAAACCTACCTAGGACTCTTTGGGGATCGAATTAACCCCTTCTAGGACTCTTAATTCGACCTAATCCCTCAGCCCGAGGTCATTCCTATAAATAGACCCTAATTTCGTTCTACGTGAACCCTAGTTTTGGAGTGAGTGGTTCGAAGGTAAGACGTCGTCATCTCAGGTTAAGTCTTTATAACTTTCTGCTTCCTTCAGCATTGACTAACTCCCCTCCAAATTTTATGTTAGGAGATGAAGTAGTTGAGAAGTTAGAGGATCTGGAAGTGGCTATTTCTCTGTAGAACGCACAGGAACAAGCGTGTTCATCTGGCAAAGATCCGAGGTTTAGGGACCTTAGGAGAGGTAATTTCATATCCAGCCTTTAGAATAAATTGATCCCCTTTATGTCTTCTAACTTTCCTCCAGACCTCGTGCTAGGAGAACAAGTATCTAAAGAGTTGGAAGGATGGGAAGTTGCTGGTTCCACGTAGGACGTGCAGGAATGCGAGCGTACTTCTAGTCAGAAATTCTCTGTCTAGGGATCAATCAGAGGTAGGTTATCTCATGATGGCTTAAACAACGTGTTAGGACTAAAAGCCCTGTGTTCCCTCTTGATTTCATGCACTATATATGTCGTATTTAATATTTTCTCTGGACTGCGCATTTGAGTTACCACTGCATGAATGTCCTTGCAACCTAATAGAAATTTATTAACTTTGGGCAAATCCATGCATTCCCATGCATCAATTCTATTCTATCATGTTTTACCTTTCAGTATCATGTGTTTTTCATGCAATAAATGCCCTTATATAGGTCTTGCACGTTATATATTATCTTCTGTTAGGCAGATAGAAGGCGGTCGCCCAGAAACCGCTACTATCAGACGACGGTCGCTCCGTGACCGCTACTTCAAGGGACGGCCTTCCTTTGACCGCCACCTACTTTCTGATTGCTGTTCACCCTAAACAGCAGACAGATCACCCCTTTTTGGTTCATGATCATACTATCCCTCATGCTATATTTTATTCAAAGTCTACTAGGATATGTTTCCTATTATATTATGAGTTCCAAGGTTCTATTTTATGGCACACTATGTTTAGGGAACTTATTTTAATCTTATGCTAATTTCCTGCCAAAATCATATAGTCTTGTACTAAAGATATTTCTCTATGTTTTGTGGAACCGCTATATTGGTATTGTGATTGCTGTTTTACATATTTCACTCTCATCTCCTGTCTTTCTTGGTTAAGTACATAGCACGTATTCTAGTACGTTGCTATTAGATACACACGCACTTGATAGGCACATCTCTTAGACTTGAGATCCTCTACGTCGGATATTCCTTCCGCCGGACTAGGTGATCATGTTTCAAGGCCTCCGTAAGTCTCCGCGAGCCTGGGACTCCCACTAGGATGTCGAGCTGGTTGTACCCTTAAAATCCAATTGTCTAGAAAGAACTTGAGTATTCCATTTTCCTGTGACATGTACAGATAGCGGCCCGCAAGAGACCGCCACTTCCAAGTAGCGGTCCTGGCATGACCGCGTTATGCCAGGTTAACTCGTTGCGTCGACCTGTTCTTCTCCTGCGTCAACTCTATCTCTAAATGCGATCTTGACTTGACTGCCTCTTCAAGAAAACGGTCCTGGCTCGACCGACTTATGCTATCCTATTGTGAAACCCGAGGTTTGACCCAAGGGTTTTCTGTACTCCATTCCTAGATGGTCTTATGATTATCTGGAACCCAACATCTTATACATTAATTTATTAATGAACTATGGAAATCTATGAATGTGCCGTTATGCTGTCGAAATCCCTCCGTGGCATAATGTTCAATTAAATCATGCTTGATCTCATAAATTCTATTTTGGTACGTTCATACCTTGATTTTGTCACCATGAAACCATTGTTTGGAGTTGACATTATCGGCCATATTTATATTTCTCGTGGAAGTAGCTTGATTTATAACTTGAAGATGCAAGGGCGGGCACTGACGGTGTCCAAGGGCTCCACGCTAGCCCCCTCGACGGATGGCCGAAAACATACTATAAATCATGGGGTATGATTAACACAGGCGTCGCATTGCGCCTGGAGTACTTTTTTTATAAACGGGTGAAAACCACGAGACAATCTTATAATTGATTATTATATTATTATTACATGGCTTTTTAGTGCATAGCCTTTATGGTTATGAAAAGTACATTCTCGTTACATTCTAGTACATTCTCGTTAATGAAAGGTCAAACTTATATCTATATTTCAATCTTGCTAGATCATGTTCACATATCTTGTTCATGCCGTGTTACTAGTGTTACTTTGGTTTTATACGTATGATTTATCGTATTTCTTTTATCTTACCTGTTAGAGCTAAAATGTTAATTACTTAAATATTACCTTCATGTTGATACGAAGATACATATTGGGCAAGTATGCTCATCCCTACTTTCTAATCTTTTCATAAAACTCTAGTAGATCAGATTCGGATTACCCGAGTGATGGATCCGAGGGCGAGAGCAAGTGAAGATCAAGAGAAGTCCTAGATAGTTTAAAAGTCATGAGTCTTGTTATAGCTAAGTCCCTTCACTATAATAGGCGGTGAAGTTTATCATGTTATGTAATTTTTCTTTTATTGAGTCTAGTTATAGCTAAGTCCCTTTTTTTATTATGTCAAGAGAGTCAAATGTAAATGTACTTTTGATTATTATGATTTAATAAAGTGAAATTTTGGGTATATGACCTTGTGCATTCATTCTTTTATGTGTGAATGTTTAGCGCTCTGATAATCTTGCTAGCTTGAGGCGTACTATCGGCTGTTCACGTTCCCGACTTAATTCCGCTGCATATCTCAGGACGTGATAGCGAACTTGCGCTAAAGGTCTTCTTCATAGGCAAAGTATATAAAGTATGGGCTAGGAAGTGTTTTCAAAGTGGTGGAATTGCAAACTCAGTTGATGTGAAGAAGATAGGCTGAAGATATGTAAAGTTCAATGAACCTTAGCAAAATCCAGTCGACTGATATGGAAATCTGTCGACAGATATTCAGTCAAGTCGACTAATTTTTTTGTTTTAGTCGACAGATTCAGTCGACCTCATCTGAAGTTCCAAAAGCAACATTCAGCAGCAACTGCACAAACACACATGCAAGCAAATGCCAGCACAAAATAGCTGTATGAAGCAACAACAATAGAAGCATCTGCTAGCAACAAAACTCAGCAATCAGCACCTACACATAAGGTGTTCAACGAAATGCTACTTAGTACAAGTCGACTTGATTTATAGTTGAGTTGACCTGATCTATGTATGAGTCCACCTGCACCAATATAGAAGCAAACGCAACATAGTCAAGCAACAGTTAGGAACATCAAACTAGCAAATGCCAGCAACAGACTTAAGCAAGCCAGCTAAGTCTCAAGCAGCCAGCAACATAAGCTCACAACAAGATTCTGCAAAGCCAGCAACTATAGTGCAAGTAGCACAGCTCATAACAACAAGCAACAACAAACCTTATGAGATTGACTCATCTAAAGCTCCAGACAACTCAGTTCATGCCAGCACAGCTCATAACAGCAAGCAACAACAACACAAGTAAATCAGTAGCATCAAGCCATGCTAGCTGCCAGTTAGTTAAGTCAGCAGAAGCCTGTAACCAGAATAGAAGTGTGAGCAACTAGTAGCAACAAGGTAAGCAACAAATGCACAAGCAAACCAGCTGTGCAACCAGCAATAGCCAGCATCAGCCGGCTGTAGATGTTCTTTATCCAAAAGAAAGATGTGTGGCGTGCGTGCGTGAGTAAGTGGATGTGATTAATATGGCATTAAATGAGACACGTGGAAGAACAAATGTCACAGTGAACTCAACCACTCACGCACACAATCAGATCGTGATCGCCACCAAGATACCCAGTGCAGAGAGAAACGCGCTACGTACCTTGGAAAATGAGATGGATGAAGACACTCGCCCAAACCAGAAACAACGCTGGAGCAGGATGAAGACGGTCCTCTGACGACCGCTGAGGGGTGAGAACGGCCGGACAATAGGCCGCTACCAGCACTGAAGTAGAGCACGGGAAGAAGACTCTGGCACAGGACTTGGACCGGTCTCCAGTTGGCCGCATGCATAGGAGAGATGGTATGAGTGAGACTGCTATCCCTTGTAGACGGTAGAAGGCAGACCGCAACAACGTCCAGATCCCGAGCCGGGGACTCGATCCTCCACCCCTTCTGACTGGCCAAGAGGGATGGGCCTCGCGCTGAAACACTTGTTGACCTGCAAAACAACACAAATGACAGACAAAAATGACCCCAAATTAGTTTATGAAAGTGCAATATCTATAAATGGGAACGATGGAGGGAACACATAATCGAAAGGGGAAATACCTGGGGGTTTTGAGTTTTTAACCTCTATGTGGCATGGAAAATAATAGGAGGGTGTAAAGATGCTAGAATGCCAGTGAAAAGCGTAGAGAAAAGTGAAGAAAAACGGAGATGGAATGATTAAAAATGTGACCAAAATGACATGAACTACGACTCAAAAACACAACAAAACCAAGTACTCCTTGGACCAAAGGCTTAGGGGACGTAGAAGCCTGTCTCCCTGACTGGATTTTGCTCCAGAAAGCAGCAGCACTTCGACGTGAACTCCAGAATCTCCCCCCTTGCGACCATGAGCCAAGAGTTCTATTTATAGACCATCGAAACCCTAGCTTGAATGGAGGGCTTTCGGGCGATAATTCGACCTACATTCTGTTGAATAAAACAGAGATAATACTCCCAATTTTTATCAGGATCAAACGGCGCTCAATTTGGCTGAGAATCCGTGGAGAAATATGTGGATCAAGCAAGGGGTTTGACCACAGATAGAGAGAGAAACCACCCGTCGACGCAGGAATCTCGGCTGATAAAAACGGCCTTGCGACAGACCGCCCAGAATGCTAAGCGGCCCATCAAATGACCGTTACGCATCTGGCCTTTAGAAAATAAAAATATGATAAATATGCCCATTTATCCAAAGACCAAGTCAAAGAAGAACTCTCGCCAAGTGGAAATGATCTTTTGACAGACCGCCAGTTAGAGCAACAGTCTATCGCATGACCGCCTTTACCCTGGTCATTGAAAAAAATGAAAATAAGATAAATATGCTTAATTATCCGCTGACCGAGACAAATGAGAATTCTCGCCAAGTAGAAACGGCTCTTCAATAGACTGCCATATTTATGGGACGGTCTATCGTGAGACCGTTTACAAAACAACAGGCCGACGCATGAAACGACAGGTCGATGCAAGTCAGAGACAGGTCGACACGAAAAAAGGACAGGTCGACACAGGTCAAGAGAAAATGGTCGTGCAATAGACCACCACATTCATGAAACGGTCTATCGTGAGACCGTTATGAGGTGGTCATTGGAAAACAGAATAAAAGAGATAAATGTGTTTGCTTATCAATGACCAAGTTCAATGAAGCTCGTTAAGCCCAAAACTCGAGACATTATGTGAGCAGGCCCACCCAGGGAGAAAGTACCCATAAAATGGGTCTAAAACCATCTAAAAATGGCCCAATGAGTGACGGTCGACTTGGGACATCATAAATAAAGGCAAGAAAGTAACCTAACTCAAAGGTATAAAACGGGTGTCAACAGATGTCCCTCCTTAACATCCTCTTTGCAGGGGAGCAAGCGGAGGTGAAGCGAAGGTGAGATGGAAACATGGAGACGAAGCGGAACTGCAGTGGAGCAGACTGAAAAGCGGGCATTAAGGTAAATAACACCCATTCCTAATCAATGAGTAAATAGGAATCTTCCAAAAAACTCCGAACCAAACACTAGGAATGATTGGACCAAAATGACACCAATCTGGAGGAAGTAACAAAATAAATGGAAGGAGAAAACACGACCAACCTCATCGGGGGCACACAATCCACGGGCCAATGAGGGGATCAGAATAAGCAATGACGGAAAAATAAAAGAGAGCAGACTAAACTCCAGACAGGGACTCTTAGTCGATCAAACTAAGTGAACAGACCAGAAAAGACCTTTCAATTCTGATTGGAACACCCTTTCTTACCAAAACCATGGACGCACGAATGTCCATCACCAATGAGATACTTTCAGATGGATTAGGGACTTGAATGCTCAAAGATGTGTATGATACATGCTGGGCTAAAATAATAGAAATCATTAAAATGAGGGCAAAGAAAGATAAAATAGAAAATACTCGATAATAATATTGCTAGACTAGATAAATTAGGGTTAGGACACTATCCGCCACCATGGCGTACAGGATTGAACCATCGTCCCCTAATTCCACCAACCTAACGACCTATCCAACGATTAAATATGTGTACCTAGACCATCATCATTTTTGGTAAAGGGGAACATCGAGTCCCAGAACACATGAATGACCAGCCGGTTCTCGAGGTAATTATAACATAGCTACCATATAGTAATGCATTAAGGGATAAAGGGATACGAAATACTTACTTGGCTGGCCGAGGTATGTGGCAATGCTGCGAGAGATCATAAAAAGATTTTGCAATATAGAATAAGCCAGTCAAGCCATAAAAGTTATCCATTTAAGCACATTATGTAGCCAAAACATTTTGGAAAACAATTTATGTCCTTTAAACCCAATGCCTTCATAGAAACGTTCCCATCTAGACCGCCCAAGGAAGGAAACAATCCTAAATCTGACCGCATAGATCAGCATGATTTGAATTCTAAGCATCAGCACTTAAACGGTCATAGGGAGGACCGTCTGACAAAGTGACGGTCAGAAATCGACCATGTCATGGAATATGATTCGACACAAAAATGTAGCTATGATTATAAAAACGGTCACCACATGGCCGCCTATAAACTAAAAATGGCCAGTCGTGAGACCGCCGTATAGACGTCAGTTTTAAAAAAATGAAACCGTTCCCTTCGTTTTTCCCACTTCTCGCACTTCACCCATGGCCGAAGCTCCTCCGACGTGATCCTCACCCCCAAACTCTTTCTTCCCCTTCTAGTTCCCTCCTTCTAGCCTTCAAATGGGGCTCAAAAAACAAGCTCTGATGAGGTTAAAGTGCCGAACGGCCCGGGAAAGGGAGGCTCACCACCGGCGAACCCTCCGGAGGAGGTGGCGCCACTGCCGGCTGTGGCCATGGAAGAAGGGGCTCCCATGGTTGCCGGGGTGCCAGAGGAGGTATAAGTAACGCCGGAAGGTGAATCAGCCACCGTGGAGGCCGAGAAACCAACTCGAGGGGCTTCCACGTCCGAGGTAGGCCACAGACTTAAAATCCCTAGATTTTAAATTTCTAGCAAATGCATGGGGTTTGGATGGGAGAATAGGGGTCACACCAACCCCTAGAAATGATTGTAGGGCCCATAGGGCCATTTCCAACGAATGGGGGGATAGGTGAACGACGTCGGTCACGGCGGGATAGAAACGGCCCTAATAGGGACCGCTAAGGGGTGGAAACGGTCCACCTGAGACCGCTAGATACGAACCGATGTTGGAGGGGTAGAAACGGTCTGAACCAGACCGCATAGAAATAAGGCGGTCTCCCAAATGGCCGTAGGGTTAGAACCCACTCTCAAAGGCTGAAAAGGTCCTAACTGGGCCGCGAGAGAACAAAGCGGTCTCCAACAGACCGCTATTTAGACAAAAAAGGGTCATGGGTTGACCGTTTAAACCTAGATCAGCGAAGAGGTTTATTGTAAGTTGAAAACGGTCTAATAGGAACCGCTGGAAATTCCAAATGGTCAACAGAATACCGTTGGAGGGGTAGAAATGGTCCTGCGATGGCTGCCTCCTTAACAGACTGCATTTTTTCCTTTTATCTTTCATTTTTATGCAATGCATGATTTATGAAAATGAATGACTGACCAAAAATGTTAAATGTATGCAGGGAAAGCACTGTACATGGATTTCTTGGCTCCAGGTTCGGGTGGTGTACCTGGCACTGCCCGACTTTCAGAGGAAGAGACTAGCGGCCATGGGGTTAATGGAGTTTCTCGGCACTGAGGTGACGAGGCTCGACACCGCCCTCTTGTACACGTTGCATGACCGGTGGGATCCCGTTAGTCGAGCATTCCTGTTCCCATGGGGTCATATGATCTCGATGCTGGAGGACGTGGCGCGCATCACCGGACTATGGGTGCACGACGTGCTAGTGAGCGGGAGGACACTGACAGACTATCGGGAGCTGGCCCAGAGGTTTCTGGGCCTGGAGCTGTAGAGACTAGAGCGCCACTTGACGATCCTGCCGAGGGCGAGGCTGTAAGAGAGCCTAGGCCTGAGAGGAGCCGGGATCGTTGGGGAGCTGCCAGAGCAGCACCTGGGACGGCTGACGGACCGAGCACGGGAGTGGGTAGCAGCTAAGTCGGGACCAGAGGCAGACATGGTACTATGGCGGTTCCTGATGCTGCTGTTTGAGAAGCTGCTGTTCACCACCAGGGCAGACGGTGTGAGCTGCAAGCTTCTACCCCTACCCGAGGAGATAGACCGAGTCTGCGAGTACGCGTGGGGTGCAGCGATTCTCACCTTCCTCTTCGACACCCTGAGCTCGACCAGCCGGCGCACGATGCTCAGCGTATTCTCCCCACTACTTCAGGTAAGCCTCGATTCATAAAATGCTTGTGCAATTCCTATATGATTTCATGAAACGCTAAATGTTGACATTTTTGATGCAAGTGTGGGCCTATGTGTACCTCCCCGGGCTGGAGAGAGGACAGGAGGTGCACCCCGACCGGGTGCCCATCGCGAGACGTTGGATAGCGGTTCGGGAGGTGGGATCTCTGCGACATCAGGTGCGGACGATCTAGGACAACCTCGACACTTTGCCCTATGCATCGATAAGACCTAAGCTTAAGGTTTCCTACTCTTCTACATGCAATCATATGCTAGGATGCTAATGCAGTTGGTCGCCGTTCTACAGGTCCGGTGGACACCGTACCAGGGCGAGGGATCGGAGGGCCAGCCATGGGTGGTGGCAGCCCTAGCGTACGCGGGTCAAGACATCTGGCTTCATTGCCTGAGCATCATCGAGCCACTCCATTACCAGCTGATCATGAGGACGATGGGCGTCCACCAGCCAGAGGTGGAGTTCCCAGCGAGAGAGAGAGCAGAGGAGCGCGTGGGTCGACACGCACGTGGGTTCGTGACAGAGATTGACTGGGTCACCCGGGCGGTGGACCAGATCTGGGACTGGACGAGGTAGGGGCGAGTGGTGCGTGCCCGGGCAGCCAGCGACGAGGCCTATCTGATGGCCTATGCCCGATGCTATGGGGATCGGGTCTTCCGTGGCGCGCGACGACCGGTATGATTTCTAAACTCATGCACTCTAGAAATGCTTATGATTACGATGCTGATGATTGACACTCTATATGTAGCTAGACCCTCAATGACAGATTGCAGAGCTCCATGGGTTGCTCCACTCGATGGTCCAGTAGCGGGATGAGCTCCAGTGCTCCCTAGACCTCCTGGTAAGCTTCATCCAACCTCAGACTTAAAAATGCCATGCTATAAAACCGACATGGCCCTGTATGCAGCGTGCCGAGGGAGCTCAGCACCAGGCGCCAGACGCACCATCTTCCTCCTCTCAGCCGCCGGTAGATCGGGCTGAGCGGGATGCAGATTTCGCGTGAGCAACAGCGCGAGCCAAGGAGGCCGAGGACACTCTTGCTGAAAGGGTAAGCAAAGCCACTCTTTCTCATTTCGAATTTTATGATTAGAATTGCAAGATTGATTTATGAGATGAATGCATATGCAGGCGAGGGATTTGGAAGCAGCGCTGGGTGAGGTTGCTCGACAGAGGGAGGAGGCCGAGTGCTTCCGTGCCGAGAAAGAGAGGCTCCATGTAGAGGTAGCAGAGGTAGCACGTCTCTGTGCAGAGATGGAGCGATCCCGTGTCGGGATGGTGGAGGTAGAGCGCCTCCGTGCCGAGGCGGTAGAGGCGAGCCAAAACCAGGCTGAGGCAGAGCGCGCACGCATAGAGGTGGCGGAGCTAAGGGCTGCATTAGGGGTGTACCAGCAGATGAGCCGGAGGTCAGGATGGAGCAAGCCCATTGACGGTGTGCCCAGCATCGCCTACCAAGATTACCTTACGGGTTCTTCCGGCCTTCGGAGGAACGAGGATGAGGAGCGTCAGCGACGCCAGCGTGAGGAGGGGAGCACCTCCATGGCACCACCAGCAAAGCACCATGAGGGTTCTGGAGAGAGCGACGGTCCTGGGGCGGGTCAAACTTGATGTACCATGTGAGATGTATGCATCTACGACTTTTGTGGAATAGCATGATTTTTTTTATTTTTTGGCTCTTTTCTGATGAATGTGTGCATGTTGACACTAACCAACTAATTTGACAATGAGACCTACGACTGATAGCGTGAGGGTGTAAAAGAGGGCGAGAGAGAAGGAGAAGGGAAGAGAAACTTAGGCGTGATTTTGAGAAAGAAAACTAGGACAATAGAGAGAAACGGTCGCGGCAAGGCCGCCTAATAGGATTAGCAGTCCCAAGACGGACCGCTAAGGACTAAACAAGCCACAATTGAATGGGTGATGAAGATGGTTCATTCAAGACCGCCAAGTTGGAAGGACGGTCTGATGCAGACTGCTTTGAAATGAAGACGGTTTTTCCGAGACCGTTTACCACACGGATGGATAAGGTTGTGAGCGAGGATGGAAACAGTCTTATGACGACCGCTGTTGGGTCCCGTAGTGCAGGAACACGGTTCTAGGGGGGGTGAATAGAACACTCTATTAAAAATATGTCCAATTACAAACTCAAACGACCTCACAGTGGAATTTAAGAGATTAGTAAAGTTTAGGAATTTAAGCTAAACAAGTTAACTAAATTCTCTCAAACTCACCGTTCACACACGATCACACAAACGGATATATCATGCATACCACACGATCCCACAAAGCAAACCACAAGACACGGGATTTTTAAAGTGGTTCGGGACCACAACGGGCTCCCTACGTCCGCCCCTCACCAACCTCGGCGAGGCTTCACTCGGGGATAAATCCCCAAATGGAGACGACGCTCCAAACACACATAGGGGCACGCCCCAACACACACACACACACACACACGATCCGACGACTGGATCACAACACACACACACACACACACACTGCAACAATCGCAGCACAATGTCACACACGATCGCACGAAGGCGATCAACCATGACCGTATACACAGACGGTCACACACACAAATATCTCTAGTTTGGAAAATAAACACAAATGAACAAATCATGCTAAACCCAAAATAGAGAACATGAAACACATCCTAAAGAACAAATAAAAGATGTAGAAATGATTCCCCTTTGTCTTCAATGGCCGGAAGATGATGTTCTTTGATGGTCGGGTCAGAGAGAAGCTGAATGTAAATGATTCTTGCATCCCCTTGATCCTCTCGTCGATCCGCTCCTTTTATTCTTCTTCCACAAGCTCCAAATCTTCACGGATGTAGATGATATCCTCCCCTCAAGAGCTCCTCCATCGTTTCCCCCTTTTCTTCTCCTACAAGGAACAGCAATTAGGCATTAGGGTTCTTGTTTTTCAAAATCGGAGTTCACATCCATATATATAGAATAGTGGACAAAAGACACATAAAACCCTCCCAATACATGTTAGAAACCCCCTAATATATTTACGAACCAATGGGGGTAGTTTGGTAAAGTTTATAAGGGTTTTCATTGGGTTTAGGACACTCTCGAAAATCCCGTTCTAGAAGGGGTCGACCCCATGGGTCGACCCTCGGGCAACCAGAGGGCGGCCGGGGCTGAAAATAATTCCAACGCTCAGGGGTTGACCCCATGGGTCGACCCCTGCAGGTAGACAACAAAAAAATAGCTTCTGTTCTACCAGAAACTGTAAGGGTCGACCCCTGCCAAAGAGGGTTACAAAAACACTTCAAACCTCCAAGAATTCAAGGGAAAATAAATGATTAAATATTACCATAATCCTATGATGATTAATCATGATTTTTAACCCTGAGACACATGATAAAACAAGAGGTTAGATCATAATCAAAATTCATGAATCAAGCATTTACAATTTCAACTTGTTCACATAAAAATGTGTCATACAACCTATTCAAACTTGTGTTTGGCTTTCCATTTACAACCAATCAACAAGAACACATTTGACCAAATGCAAAGGACTCATTCAATGTTATAGAACCATTTAAAACCCCAGTCTTTCTCAACAAGCCAAATTCCAAAATCATAGGTATATGCATCTTAAGCAAACTAGAAGCTCAAAGACCACATGTAGAAAATGCATGAACACTTAACATGTAATTCCAATTTCCATCAAGATATGCAAGAGAGGTTCATAACATTGGCTAGAAACTCCTTATGAAGAACAAGCATGAACATCCATTTATCACACTTAAAGGCTCATGAAAGGATATGCATGAAAAATCCAAAATAGGTACATGCATTAATGATCGCATGAAGCAAGTCTTTTCATGAAACATGTGAAATTCTAAAACATATAAATCATAGCCATGATCATGAATGCACCATCATACAGAAGGTTTGGTTATCAACAGAACAGGTACATAAAGTTTAGTTATCATCAAAATAAACAATATGCAAGGCACACAATAATCTCCCCCTTTTTGATGGTGACAAACTTTATGATATATAACTCAGATTTTCTCCCCCTTTGACATAATCAAAAAGCGGGAGGAAGGCAATGAAGTTCAAATTTCAATGTGATAGTTTCATGAATCAAGAAAAGCTCACATGAGAAGTTCAGATGGTGTAATTTCAAGGCAAAGACAAGAATGGTTCATTGAAAGTCTTTAACACATCAAATGGCTTTCTTTAATTTTTAGATTTTTAGTTTTCTAGTGAAATGCATGAAGCTAGATGTATACAAATGATGACATGTGAGATGCACAAAATGCAACCAAGCAGATAGATATATATACATGCAACAAATCTCCCCATTTCTTATTTAAGAAGGGAATGTGTGTAAGAAAAGTGCATGAGAATCATGACAACTAGAATGATCCTGTATAGCACCTAGGAGGTTGTGTAACCACATCTAAGAGTCATGCAATAGCCAATGCAGTCAATGAATTTTCTGAATACATATTAAACCAAATTACCAAATGTGTAAGTGAATAACATGAAAAATGACTATAGCCATATGGATATTCAGAATTTCAAAACAACACAATGAGAGATTACATAGACTGTATTTCAATTTGAGAGAACATCGTATTGGAGCTACGTTCTACCTCAATAATTTTTCACATCAAATTTTTTATTGAATTTTCAAGAACAATCAGAATTTTTCTAAGAATGATCAAGTTCAAATTATTCCTTTTTACGCAAGTAGATACATGGAGCTCATGCCAGACTCCCCGGTTACTTAGAATATTGAACTATTTCACTTCATTCTGAACAGAGGTACTTTAGTCAAACACCTTTCAGAAATGAACCACATCACGTCTCAGGTGACGTGCATCTAATTTACTCAGTGAGACCAAGCATTGCTCTGCCATTCATTTTCATTTCAGATTTTTCAACAAAGATAGGTAGGTAACTTTTTCCTCAACTGCCTCTTCAACATACATATAGCAAGTTTAATATCTCTAGAGTGTTGAAAGGAAATTCCTATATCCTTATGTTTAACACTCATTTTCACATTATGTGCAAGAAGTGTATGAATTTGATTTAGCATGTATACCAAAAATATCATGAACACATAACAGTGCAACTCCCCCTAAATAGATGCACTTATCAAATATGTACTCCCCCTGAGTGTATGACATGAAACACTCAAATGATGACGCAAATGCAACATTATTTATCAAGAAGGCATAAGATCATAGAAATTTCAAAGGATGGGGGTGAATAGCATATATAAACATGCAAGCACACAAAGGAGTATATGCAATATGCAATGCAAAATACAATGTAATGTATAATCTCAGATTTTATTTGAGAGTTCTAAATGCGTTGCAAAATTTAACATGGGTGCAAGATGCAAATTTTTAGTTTTTAATTTGAATGAACTAAATGCACCTAATGCATGAGTTCTAATGCAATGCAACCTATAATAGTATGAGAATATAATGCAAGATGTAAAAGCAAGATGCATGAGCATGATTATCAAAATATCATGACAGAATATTGCACAAGAAAACATTCAGATCCAAATGATGCACAACAAGCATTTTCATCTCATGATCTTTATGAATAAGGGAGCAAATATGATCAGAATCAAGCAATGCAACCCAATTGTTTTCAGAAGTTGATCAAAATAAATTTTCAACAACATTTCACAAGTTTAGAAATCATCTACAAGTCACACAGATTTTACATATTCTGGTACGAGGCGGAGATTTTGGTCCGAAGACCCAGCTCACGCATAGGGAATGCTTCCGAGTGGACATAATCCACCCTTCCACAAATGCCATTTAATATACCAGAAATGCAATTAAGTTCAATTGTGCTCAAACAATTCAGATCAAAGGATATTCAAAGGTCAATGATCTCATACACACTCCTCAAAAGTTTCCAATTCTATTCAACCATTCAAACATATTCATCACATCATAATGGAAGAGTCTCAGGTCAAGTTTTCAGAATCAATACCTGAGTTTAGCAAGTATCACCATATGTCTTCAAGCACAATAGTTTAGCAATAGCCTTAAAAGAGGCTAGGAATTTATTATTGGTCCCAAAAATCACATACCTATCTCATGATCAATTCAAATGTAGCAATAGACATGAGGAGCATTTCACATTTGACATTTTTTTGAAAAATCATGCAACCTATGACCTAAATGAACAATGTGACTCATGGTATGAGGCGGAGGCACATTCTCACGCATAGTGATAGATTTCAGACAAGAATAATCTGTCCTTCCTCAAGTCACCATTTTATATACCATGAGGTCATGCAAATAATGCAATGCTCAAATTCATGAAATGCAATCATGCAATGATGATTCATGAAATATGCCATGCAAATTCATGAGAAAAATAGACTTTTCTTGATTTTATATACCAACGGGAAACTACAAGTCATATTTTCATCTCCAGTGAGAAGGCTGCAGCCGTCTGGTCATCCCTATCTGATCTTGGACTGTGCTTTGAAGGTCGATCAGCCAGAACAAGAATATTCAGTTCAGTGTCTCTTTTCAATCCGAAATGCTTGTATGGTCTATTCAATTTGGCCATTATCGGTTATAGTATGTGGGAGTTATGGTCTGCTAGGAATTTGGCTAAACTAGAAGACAAGCATGTTTCAAAAAAATATTTGCTGCATAGCATTATTGTCCAGGCCAAGTAAATATGTGAACTCTCTGATCTAAGAGAAAAAAAGTTCAGCAGGAGGAACACCCTCGCCAAATTCGGTATCAAGGGAATCCGTTCTAGAAGTCCTAAGCTGAAAATTGTAAAATGGTTTAATCCCCTTGGCCTATGCTGAAATTAAACACGGATGGGGCCAGCAAGAGTTTAGGTGTTTCTGGTGGAGGTGGTGCAATTAGAGATACCAAAGGAGATATAATTGTTGCCTTTTCTCACTATTATGGGGATTGTAATATCATTTTCGCCGAAGCCAGAGCTCTCCTAGATGGAATCAAATATCTCCTCACTATCAACACCCAACCAGCTTTGATTGAATGTGATTCTCAAGTCCTTGTGCAGATTGTTACAAAACAGGTCCAATGTCCATGGATGATTCTCACTTATATCAGAGAAATTTGAGAAATTCTACCTCAGAGAAACTCTATCACTCACATCTTCAGAGAAGCCAATGTTGTTGCTGATCTACTAGCTTCTCTAGCTTGCACCAACAAATGTAATCTTTTCTTTTCTTCTTTTGAGCTTCCCAAAAATATTAAGGGTGCAGCTCGATTAGATAAGCTAGGTATGCCTAGCATTCGTATCATGTAATTTATTCTTTTCTGCTATTCTCAATAAAATTAGCCTCCTAGTGGTTTGATGGTTAAGTACCCTCGCCCCAGAGGTGCACTTGCCATTTACTCCTAGGCAGGGTTGTTTTTTAAAAAAATGAATTGAAATTCAAATAAAACAAATTTCAGATTTCCAAAGATAATTCAGAAATTTATTTTCAAACCTGTGCCTTGAGCTACCATTATTTACCAAGCCTTCACTTGGCCTCAAGGCAATCCTGCAAAAAAATTCTCATTTGACAACTTTGGGTACCCAAGTCTTCTTGGGTCCCGGATGGTTAGATGCACCTCTAGTGGGTGCCTTCCACATCCTCTGGACATGTAAATCATCAAAATTCATTAAAGAGCAATCATGCATCGTATGCCCAAACCTTCCACAGTAATGACAATATTTTGAAGTCTTCACAAAATACTTATAAACATGATCATCAATTTTCTGTGACTTAACAAATGTGTTACCATTATATGCACAAAAGTTTTTCTTTTTCATAACAGGATAAGCATGAAATTTCTGTGGGTTGACAAAGGTGTAATTATTTTTAACATGAAAGTTCATTCTTTGATTTTCTTGCCAACACTGTGACACATGGTGTCCTAGCTTTCCACATTTGAAACAAGAAACACCTTTTCTTTTGGAAACAAATTTGTTTTAACATACTTTCAAATAATCTCTTTTCATGATGTAGCAATCATACATTTCGTGTCCAAATTTTCCACAATAGAAGCATTCAACTTTCTTTTTCTGTACAATGTGAAATTTCCTAGCATGCTTTCTACAAGCATTCAAATCATCTTTTCTCATCATGAAACAATCACTCATGACATGGCCATGCTTTCCACAATAATGACAATTGACATTTGTTGATTTTGGAGCACGATATTTCTCATGTGAACTCCTAGCATGTACATCAATTTTCTTGGTCCTCAATTGAACTGGAGATTTAGACTTTGATTTTTCAAGAGAAGGAGCATTTGACATGTTTGAAGAACATGATGTATGCACAAACGATGTTTGTGTTTTCAGACCAAAGGCTTTATTTTTACTAGGTTCATAACCTAGTCCTTCCCGTTGGAAATTTGCTTTGGTCGCCAAGATTTTCTCCAGATTATCTTTTCCTTTCACAAATCTAGTCAATGATGCATTCAATTCACTGATTTCATTCTCAAGTGATGCAACATGTAGTTCATAATAGACAATCTCATTTTCACAAGAAATAATTTTTTCATTCAATTGAGTATTGATGGTTTTATGGCTTTCAAGTTCTTGCAACAAAATATGCACTCTTTCAGATTCATCAACACTCACAGATTTTCCTTTTTCAAAAATAAGCATCTTTTCAGACAATGTTGTATTCAAGTGTTTCAGCTTTTCATTTTCTTCTTTCACAGATGCAATAGTTTCTTCATGTCTTTGGATGTCAATCAAGAAGGATTCATTTTCAGATTTGAGTTCCAAGCATCTATTACATGAAGAGTTTTAAAGATTTTTCACATTGCTTTCAAGTAAAGAGTTCTGAATTAACAAAGCACTATTTTCCTTTTGAAGTTCTTCTTTTTCATTTTTCAAACATGAAAGGGTTTCTTCATGCTTTTCAATGTCAATCAAAAGGGATTCATGTTTACTTCTTAAGCATGCAATGGTTTCTTTGTGATAATTTACATCATGCTTTAGAAGTTCACTCAACTTTTCAAGTTCAAAACATTTAACACAAGAAGTATTTTCAAGGAAGATATTTTTAGACTTCTTTTTCAATTTTCAATTTTTAGATTTTACCTTCTTATACTTATCAACCAATTCATCATAGAGATTCATAAGTTCTTCGAAGGAAATTTCCTCACCTTCTGAGTCTAGCTCAGAGCTTTCCTTTCTTTTTGTATCGTGCTTGTCGGCCATCAAGCACTCACCATCCTTTGTCGCTTCATAGTCCTTGACCAAGCATTTCAATATTTCCCTGGCCGTCCTGCATGATGAAACAAGTGGAAATTTGTCAAGATCAATTGAACTTCTAAAAATATGCAAAAGCTTAGCATTATCTTTATATCTCTTCACATGTTCAATTGTCCACATGGAGACATCACTAGGCATTCCAAATGAGTCATGCTCAACTAAATCCAAGAGTTTGGGATTAATGGATTTAACATGACTATTTATATGCCCAAGCCATTCATTAAATTTGAACCATTAAAACATGGAGGAGGAGAAAAAAAAGCAATATTAGAAATGATGCTTATCAAACACGCCTACAAAGATCACTCTGAAGATCGTTAGATCATGGTATAACAAAGCCTCACTCTGATACCAATTGTTGGTCCCCGAGTAGGCGAGTAGACAAGAAGGGGGGGTTGAATTGTCCCCTATGCGATATGGTAAATTTAAAAACCAACTAAGCGGAATTAACAATTTTAATGAGATTGATAGAAAGGAACTAAGCAAGGGTAAATAAGTTCTCTCAATCTCACCGCACTCACTCAAACATTCAAGCAATATAAACAATTAGGCACACATCCAATGGTTTCTTTGTGACAATTAGGCACACATTCTTTGTAAATAAGAGTGAGTAGTGGTCGCTCGATAGACCGCAATGGCAGAAAGACTATTGAATCCGATCGGGACTCTCTTGGAGAGTCCCAACCCGTGGATAAGCCTATCCTAACCGCGCTAAGAGCAATCTTAAACTTGATTGAGCCTATCCTAACTTAATCCTAATGGCTGGAGGCTAAGAACTTGGGTTCCATAAATATGGGGCTCTCAAATTCGTAACTCACATCAAACCCCTATCTCTAGCCTTGAAAATTTTAGTCTGACCACCCAAATCAATATGAAAAGGGTTCTTGAGGCTAGCATAATGGGGGAGAGCTCCTACAATAGGCCACAACCAGCCAGGAAGGAGCGTGAGGTGCTACAACGGCTGACCTCCATCCCTAATCATTTGAGCACCAATCCTTTGCGAGAGGTAGGCTTTATCAATTACTTTTCAAATTTGTTCGAAATTGTTTTCCAAATCTTTATATTGCTCCTTTCTTTTTCTTTCTTTCTTTCCATAGCTTCTTCCTAGCCCTAGGCGTTACTCCAACTTAAAGTGGGTGGCTCCCATGATTCGCGACTCCCATTAGACGTGATGTCCATCTTGAAAGCTTGGCACCTCCATCCATTACTCATCCTGGCTAAAAATTACCATAAACTCTCACTCGATTGGCACAGCGTTTCAGCCCTAGTAGAGATATGGCATCCTTAGACACACACCTTTATCTTCTCCACATTCGAAGCTACTATCCTCCTAGAAGAAGTTGAGACATTGCTAGCCTTTCCTAAGACCAGGGTAGGGGATGATGACTTAGTGTGTCACACCGTTGCCCCTGCAGATCCCTCACTCATTCTAGGGGAATTCTTACCCAATTCCAAAGATGTCAGGACCATGATCAGTTCCCAACACATCCATTTACTCCCTATAGCCCAGTGGGTTACTACTCATTGTAAGAATAAATGTGGGTGGAATGAAGCCATAGCGAAGGCCACCTCTATCTGTCTATGTGGGGCCATTCTTTTCCCTATTACTGACCACCTTCTAGACATACCAAATCTGATCATTATCAGTGGGTTGTGGCGAGGGTTGTCCATTTCACAGGCTGACCTTTCTTATCTATACGAGGGTCTTAGCTCAGCTTCCGTAGGCGGGCCTCTTTTCGGGTCCATGATCTTGCTTGAATGTTGGATGTGGTTTAGAATAAAATTCACACTTAAAGAGGATATTCCTTCTCTGAGTCAGATCTTTGGGATCCACCAACTCTTTTTCATTGGAGGCGCATTCGGGTTTCCTCAGCAGGTTAAGTGCAGGACTGCAGACAAGAGGACTAGAGACGACTGGCGGATTTACCTCAACACCCTTCCCCTTGATCGGTTTGTGATGCGCCCAGCTTTCCTTGTTGGCACTACCCTCAGGCTTCCTAGGAGGCTTGGGTTGGACTTGAGGCTTGTGTGGAACACCATCGTGGCAATGTACAGCCCCCACAGATGCTCTCTACAGGTTGGGCTCCCATGCACCATGGTTCCAGTGCTACCCTACCTACCTGCGCTGCAGGCGAGAAGACTTAGGACGGAGGAGGATGAGCAGGCAGTCAGGAGCGCACTGATTATGTGGGAGATCAACAAGACACGCATTCTTCTATCAGAGGTGACTGAGATTTAGGATGAGTATCAGCTTTATCTGAGAGAGCTACGTGAGATCTGCCCTCGCGTGGGGGCCAGACTGAGGGATTGAGTGATTTTAGCATGATGTATAGGGATTGATAGCTTGAACTTGATGTTTTTTTAAGATTGAATAAATAAATGAAAGAATTTGATTGTCTTTAGCTATCAATTTGCATCTTTTCCTTTTTATATGTGTGGTTTGATGTGGTTCTCAGGAATAGAAACGGCCAACGTTAGGACTGCCACTAGAACCAGACGGTCATAGTGTGATCGCTAAAACAAGGTAGACGGTCCCCAATAGAGCGCAGATGGGTTGACGCCTGGGCGGGCTGGTGAGCTTGTAATCAACAGTTCCCGGGAGAGAAAAGCGGTCTGTCGAAGGACCGCTGAGATTATAAAAAACGGTCTCTCTTAGGCCGTTGAAAAATGAGGCGGTCAGCAGGTGATCGCTAAGTGAATAGAAACGGTCCTGAGGAGACCGCACATAAGTAGATATGAGAGGAATCCATGAGCTCTGTGGTTCAAGTCTTGTCGTCCTGTCTCTGCACACACTAAACAAGAAACATGTTAGATCTGCTCTAGGCTTAACCCCTTGCCGAGGGCAAGCCTGATGCAGGACCAATTCTTGAAATTTGGTCAAGGGGTTAAACTTTATTAAATAGGCAAAAATAACATAGGAAAAAGAGAATGCAACGCATGCCACGTAATGCAGGGGAAATATGTGATGGTTTTGAAAATGTTTGATTTTTTTTTTGAGTTTTGAAAATATTTGAAAATGTTTGATTTTTTAGTTTTGAAAATATTTGATTTTTTTGAGTTTTGAAGATATTTGATTTTTTTTTGAGTTTTGAAAATATTTAATTTTTTGAGTTTTGAAGGTATTTGATTTTTGAAAATATTTTATTTTTTTAGGTTTCGATGGTATTTGAGTTTTCCTTTTGGGTTATGAAGGTGTTTAATTATTTTTGAGTTTTGAAGGTGTTTGACTTTTTTGAGTTTTGAAGGTGTTTGACTTTTTTGAGTTTTAAAGATATTTGATTTTTTTTTTAGTTTTGAAGGTATTTGATTTTTTTTTTCAAAACTAACTTAGACCCGACGATGCAAGACCCACCTATCTCATTAGGGTTTCCCTAGTACAGCGTGCATCGAGGGTGACCATTCTTGTCCAGGGACCAACTTCACATAACGGTGCCTTTGCTAAGGCCATACCCATGGTATGATCTAATCCTTGTAAATCAAAAGAGAGTTTGAGAGGTAAGACTAGGATATGTATAGAGGCATTTAGGACTTGAGTTCTTCTCATGACACCCCCCTTCTAGGGATTCGGTCTATTATGCCGGGGCTTTGTGTCCGTCATCGAACCTTCATTTGCTCTAGGCATGCGTACGACCGGGCTCATAACGTCCCATGGGTAAACTATATTGCCACTCTTGCCATGCCTAGTTTCATGTTTCGGAGTATTTAGACTTTTGAGCTTTGAGCTTTTGGGGGAGCTTTTAGCTTTCGTCTCGATTTTTGCCCCTATATATATATTTTTTTTCATGCAGAATTAGGTCATAACGGACTGCCCCTATTTGAGACCTCCCTTCTGTTGGGGTGTCTAGATTGGTCCTCGCCCCCTTATTCACCACTTGCCCCTATATTCAGCCGAAGAGAGGAAAAGAACAAGGACTTTCTCTTTCCCCAAATATGGCCAGAGGAGAAACAGTGCTTGTGCAGAAGAGAGGAACCCCAACCAAGGATGTCGTGTAGTGTGTGAGTGTTATGCTAGGGATCTTCCCTCATGATCAAGGAGAGGGACACCTTACCACCAGGCCGTTACTAGCTTGACTTTAAGGGTAAAAGCGCTTGAGATACAACCCGTTCCACGCATGGGACAATTCTTCACCCTCCGCGTTAACTAGACGGTACGCGTTCCCTGGATAAACCTCCTTGACTACCAATGGACCCTCTTAATTAGGTTGCAATTTAGACCTGGGACCTCCTGATCTAATAAATTTACATTTCAACACCATATTACCCACTTGAAATTTTCTTTCAATGACCTTCTTTTGAAAATGACGCAAAACTCGCTTTTGATAGACAGAAACATGATTGGCCGCGTTAAGTCTCTTCTCATCTAAAAGTTCTAGCTGGACTAGCAACGTCTCTTGACGTTCATCGAGATTAAGTTCCTTATCGAGCTGCACTCTTAGGGAAGGGATCAAAATCTCATATGGAAGTACCGCCTCCATCCTGTAAGTGAGAGCAAAAGGAGTTTTTCCTGTGGGGGTACGGACAGAGGTGCGATAAGCCCATAGAGCTTCTATTAACCTTTCGGGCTAGTCCGAAAATTTATGTGAATCACATGTTTTCTTAATAATTTTAAGGAGGATTTTATTGGTGGCTTTAGCTTGACCGTTGCCTTGAGGATAATATGGGGATAAATGATGTAATGAAATATTAAACTTTTTACAGAGGTCCTGGAGCTCTTGTGCTATGAACTGAGGTCCGTTGTCGGTGACGATGTCGCCTGGTACTCCGAACTGTGAGATGATATTCTTCAAGATGAAGCGACAAACCGTGGAGACTTTGATTTTCGCGTACCCTTTAGCTTCCGCCCATTTAGTGAAGTACTCGGTAGCGGTAAGGATAAAGGATTTCTGCTTGACCTAAGAATTGGGATCACCTAGTGGGCCTACAATGTCAAAAGCCCGCATGGAGAATGACCAAGGAGCAGAAAGAGGATGGAGAGATGAAGCAGGAGCATGAATTTTATCGGCATGGAGTTGGCATTGATTACACCTACGAACATAGGTGGAAAAATCCTCTTCTAATGTTGGCCAGTAATTGCCCTGCCTAAGAATCTTCTTCGCCAAGGCCTGACCGTTAACATGCCCCACGCACTCACTTGAATGAGCTGCTTCAACGACCTTTCAGGCCTCATAATCATCCAGACACCTCATAAGAACCCCATTGAGAGCCCGCCTATACAATTCTCTGACAACGATTGTGTATCTGGGGAGACTCTTCTAATGGCCTTACGTTGCTCAGCATTAGCTGATTCCAGGAATGATCCATCCCTGCAATATTGCTCAATTTCATAGTACCAGGGCAATTCTTCCTCTTCCAAGATCTCTTCCAGTTCTATTAATGACACATCTTTCAATTCCTCCTTCTCAGCCTTCTTCTCTATGGACTTCCTAAGGTTATCGAACCAAGGATCCTACTAGACCACAATGGTCTCAGTGGGGCGACTGAGGGGGAAGGATAGGGAAGAAGAGAGTGATGCGAGTGCGTCAGCAAGGATATTTTGAGATCGAGGGGTATGAATGTATATTAGTTTATGGAATTGCCTAGCCAAGAGAGTGACCAGATCCTCATAGGGTTTGGGCTTGGGGTCACGGGTGCGGTAGGTAGAGAGGACTTGGCACATCACCAATTGAGAATCTCCTATAATGTTCAAATATCACGCGCCCATGATGTAGGCGTGCTTCAATCCGGCAAGGAGAGCCTCATACTCGGCTATATTGTTGGTAGCAGGGAAAGAGAGCTGATATGTGAAGGAAATAGTGACTCCCTCCGGAGTGAGGAGAACAGCGCCGATCCCTCGGCCTTGAGAATTGAGTGCGCCATCAAAATGCAAGGACCAGAAAGGATGATGAGTGAGCACGGCAACGTGTTCATCAGGGAACTCATCCTGGATGGAGTCAGTACAAGGAATAGGCAAATGGGCAAGATGTTCAGCAATAGCATAGCCCTTGATTGCCTTTTGGGTGACAAAGGTGATATCAAATTGGGAAAGAAAACTTTGCTAGCGAGCTAATCTGCTAGAAATGATAGGTTTTTCTAAGAGGTAACGAATTGGGTCCATTCTAGAGATCAACTTGACCTCATGGGCCAGGAAATAATGTTTCAGTTTCTGAGCTACACATACTAATGCTACACAGGTCTTCTCCTTGGCAGTGTACTTGGCCGCTACGAGGTTAAACAACCTAGAGAGGTAATAAGCTGCCCTTTCACTCCCTTCGTCATCCACTTGCGCCAAGATAGCTCCTAGGGACTCATCAATGATAGAAATGTATAAAATCAGGCGTTTCTCGGGGACAGGAGGTTGCAGAACTAGGGTATTAGATAGATAAACCTTCAGATCCTCATAGGCCTACTGGCATTCTTCATTCCACTCAAATTTTACCCCCGCCTTAAGCAGTTCATAGAACGAACGACACCTTTGAGAATGTTGTGATATAAATCTTCGAATAAACTGCAACCGTCCAATCAAGCCTCAAAGTTCAGTAATGTTCTTTGGCGGGGGCATATCCATTACAGCCTTGGCTTTATTAGGATCGATATGAATCCCCCTTTTGCTAACTATGAATCCTAGCAACATCCCCGAGGATGCTCCGAATACATATTTCTTAGGGTTCATTTTCAATTTGTACTCCCAAGCTCTTCGCAACACCTTGGCCAAAATAGCGGGGTGCTCTTCTTTCGACCTCAATTTCACCAGAATATCATCCACGCAGGCTTCCATATACACATGCATCATGTCGTGGAAGATTACCATCATCGCCCTTTGGTAAGTGGCACTTGCGTTCTTCAGACCGAATGGCATAATCACGTAACAATAGGTGCCCCAGGGCGTAGTGAACCAGGTCTTCTCCTGGTCTTCCAGAGCGAGACAGATCTGATTATATCCTGAATAACCATCTATGAATGAGAGGGCTTCATACCCGGCGGTATTATCCACCAATACATCGATGTGAGGCACCTGAAAATCATCTTTGGGACATGCCTTGTTTAGATCCTTAAAATCAATGCAAATTCGCACTTTTCCATCTTTCTTTATAACAGGGACTATGTTCGCCACCCACTAAGGATATAGAACCACTCGAATAAACTTGGCCTTATGTAATTTATCAACCTCTTCCTTCATCTTCAAAGCCATGTGGGGGTGACATCTTCTTTGCTTTTATTTTACGGGTCTTGCCCCTTGCTTAAGCACTAATCGATGTTCCACCAAGGAGGGGTCAAGACCAGGCATGTCCTCGTAGGACCAGGCAAAGGAATCGCTATACTCCCTCAAAATCTTGATCAATTCTTCTTCAACCCGAGGAGGGAGTGTAATGCCCCGGGATCTGATCCCCAAGTTTTTGGGGGTTATATTTTTTTTCTTTTTATCGGACCCCGAAGCAATCACTTCGTACGTATCGCGGAAGAATAATATTATGTAACGTGCATACATTCACATGAGAGAGAAACCACAGGTTACAAGAAATATAGGTAAACATCTCAACCATTCATAATCCCCAAAAGAGTACAGGTTCATTGTTCCAGATTACACATGAGCCCGCATGGGCTTACCACTCCACAACCCTACATAAAATAGAACATTCAACCATAGCATACCTTGACGAACGGTGGCTAACTCTACTCTTTAGCTGCTGCCTCCTCCTCAACCTCTTTCTCTATGTCCCTTGAAAACGTGTGTCACAAGGGGTGAGTGTGACGCTCAGTATACAACCTATACAAACCGGGGTTAACTGGCATCTATATAACCAATTTATAGACATAATTCAGATGTTAATAATAGTATAATCCATTCATTATCATCTGCTAAAAATAACTCTTATGAGAAAAATACACATTTTTAACTAACATATAGGGTGCCCATGAATGCAACCAGAACTAAGTGAATGAGCAGTTTATCACATTTTTATGAGTCTTCACATCTTTGTTATTCATAGGACTAAACAGCTACCGCAAACATAGAAGGCCCACACACAAATGAACGGATGGAAGAGTACTGCGCAGACCCGAGAGCGAACTCCCACCTAGACTCATATGGCCCACACAGTTTTTCCGTCCACAGAACAATCGGTCGAATCATAGGTTTTTCACCTAGACTCCTACTGCACGGGGCGTTACGCACCGCCGTCCCCCGGGTTCTGTGGCGCTCCAATCGCCGTCCCTCAGAACGAACCAACCGAATCAATAGGATTTTTGACCAGGGTGTTACGTATCGCCGTCCCTTGGGTTCTTTTATTTCCACGGCGTTACATATCACCGTCCCGCAGAAGGGCCACCCCACAAAGGGACCGGAGTCCTTTTCCACAGAATGCTATTTTTTCCATTCATAACATTCACATCGTATTCACATTCACATTCATACTCATTTTACAAACATTAATATGATACTTTATCATAACAAGCATGCTTCCACTAGTTTAAGTGAGCTAAACATACCTATATGCTGACTGGTGCGGAACAGTGCATGATCAGGTTACTATATAAAAAGAACAAGTTTATCCTTCTAGGTTACACATGCACAGAAAATGATTTATATCTGAAAGTACGGAATTTCCGTGAGCAAGAAATTTTTACTGCGGGTTACTAACTTAGCCTTTTGCCATTTTCTAATTTTTCAGATTTTTCTGAATTAAAATGAATTCCCAAAACTCTCCTTTTCTAAGTTTTTGGAAATTGGAACAGACCCACAGGTGCATCGACCTGTACCAAATGTGCATCGACCTTATATGGACTTTTCCCAAAAAAAAATAGGCACAGACCATCCTATGGCTAACACAAACATGTACCGACCTTTCTATGGCTAACCTAAAACGTGCACAGACCTTGCTACGGCCATCCCAAGACATGCACATACCTTACTATAGCCATCCCAAAACATGCACAAACCTTACTATAGCTATCCCAAACATGCACAGACCTTATGGTGGCCTAAACCAACTGTGCACTGACCTCATTGTGGCCTAATCCAAATGTGCACTGACCTCATTGTGGCATAAACCAAATGTGCACCGACCTTACTATGGCCTGGACAAAACATGCACCGACCTCACTAAAGTCTATGCAGCATGTGCACCGACCTCACCAAAGTCTGTGCAGCATGTGCTCCGACCTCACCAAAGTTTGTGCAGCATGTGCACCGAGCTTACTATGAACAATACCAAATGTGCACCGACCTCACTATGGCCTAGGGAAAACATGCACCGACCTTACTTTGGCCTGGGTGAAAACATGCTCGACCTTACTTTGGCCTGGGCCAAAACATGCACTGACCTTACTTAGCCTGGGCCAAAATTTGCACCGACCTTAGTAATGCTTGGACCAAACGTGCACCGACCTTACCTATGCATGGACCAAATGTGCTCCGACCTTAGTTATGCTTGGACCAAACGTGCACCGACCTTACCTATGCATGGACCAAATGTGCACCGACCTTACCTATGCATGGATCAAATGTGCATAAAGCTTAGTTATGCTTGGACCAAACGTGCACCGACCTTACCTATGCATGGACCAAATGTGCACCGGCCTTGCCTATGCATATACCAAATGTGCACCGACCTTAGTTATGCTTGGACCAAACGTGCACCGACCCTAGCTATGCATGGACCAAATGTGCACCCACCTTACCTGTGTATAGACCAAATGTGCACCGACTGACCTTAGTTATGCTTGGACCAAATGTGCACCGACCATACCTATGCATGGACCAAATGTGCACCGACCTTACCTATGTATTGACCAAATGTGTACTGACCTTAGTTATGCTTGGACCAAACGTGCACCGACCTTACCTATGCATGGACCAAATGTGCACCGACCTCATAATAAATATTAGGAACTATGCACAGACCTTGCCATGATCAACATGAAATTTGCACAGGCCTTGCTTACGAACCATATGAAATGTGTACAGACCTTGCCTCAAAGACTGACCTTCTCAAGGGCTATGCAAATCCTTAGAGACACAGAGGTAACTCGTGGAAGCCCAAAACTTGATGAAACCAAAAACCAAAATGAACATGGTGGTGGTCCCCACGTGCCCTTAATCCCTCTTTAAAGTGTATAAACTATATTTAAAACCGTTGTAATGCATCATTGACCCCTAAAGTTAGAGGTTAGGTGCCTACCTTTGAGATGCTAACCGACGATCAGGGGATAATATCCACATCCCAGATCCTCCTCAGCTTTACCCCTTTCGATTTGGGGATGAGATCCACACCTCAGACCCTCCCAATACTTTTTGTTCCCTTCTAGGAACTGTCGGTTCGCCCCCTTCGCAGGGCCAAGGTCCCACACCTCTCCTCTCTCAAGAGGAACCGTAGATGGTGGAAAGTTGAGAATGGGTGTTGCTAAAAGACTGACCACCCTTGGAACCCACTTCCTTATATAGGTCCAAGCCTCCCAAGGTCTTTCCTACGTCCAGCAAGGCTTAGTCCAGCCCCCAAGGTCGCTGGTTAAAGAGGGGGTTAATGCTAAGCACCCCTTGGGTTTGAACAGAGGTGACCCTTCGTCTACCCGGTCATAAATGTGAAAGGGTTCGCTTTCCTGTTAGGATTTGGGTTGGGATGTCTTCATATGAAGTGAAGAGGACTTCTAGATCTAACTTCCAGTCATGGTTTCATCGAATTTCATGAACTCTAGCTTGAGTGATGATTTTCGCAATATTAACGTTATTTCTCCTCTATTCCAGTCGCGACCCTTCGTCTACCTAGGCATAAATGCGAGTGGGTTCACTCTTATGTTGGGATTTGGATTTCTTCATATGAAATTAGGAGGACTTATAGATCTAACTTTGAGATATGGTTTCATCAAATTTTCTCATTCCTATCTCGAGTTATGATTTTTGCAATATTATCATTTATTCTCCTTCATTCTAGTCGCGACCTTTCGGTAGCTCGAGGTAATCCGGGTATAGCTCTAGCATCCAGGCAGTATTTGGCCTCGACCTCAACATAGAAGTTGTATCTAACGTCCGACTTGGAATTATGGCCTTAGTTTCAGGTCATTTCATTAATCACAGACGAAGTTAGGAATTTCCCATTAATTACATCCGAGTTCTCCTATCAGTCACACCTCTTTCGTGATAGCTGGCAGCCAAAGAGCTTAGAATCTTAAGTTTTGATGCGAATTGGGCTTCCACCCCAACAGAAGAGTTTGGGTTAAGGGCCCAAGCTTTTTAAGGAGCCTAGTTTCATCCCATTTTATTTACTGTGGACCAAGATATCCTTATTTTAACAGGTGGCTGTGTTTTCTGTAATTATTTTGACCCATTATCACAAACTCCCTCTTAACCTCTATTAGGCCCATTTCTCAGAGGTTATACTCTTCATAAAAAATGTTCCTTACCCAATGGTCTTTGCATGGGCTTTGGTTTCACCTAATACTGATCTTCCTATGTTAAATTACAAATTTTCTAAGGGTTCTTCAATAATCTATCTAGGTTCCTAGCTCATTGAGTTCGTGGGTCTAAATTGTACACAATTGGGCCAGTGCCCAATTGGTGGTCATAGCATCCTCTCCCCCTTAAAATAATTTCATCCTTGAAATTAGCTCAAGTATTCTTTTTTAAGAAAAATTACTCACCAGATAGTTGAGGGTATTCCTGGCGCATCTTGTCCTCCGGCTGCCACGTTGCTTTCTCGGAATGAGAATTCCTCCATAACACCTTCACCAGTCGGATGGTTTTATTTCTCAGCACCTCTTAGGAACACATGATCCCCCTTTTAATTTTTTTCTTAAACATATGAACTGAAATGACTGAGCTTTACAAAGCCCCTGTAACTCCATGTTGAAGCCTACCCGCTCAACAATCTGAAAAATGGGGGAACAATTTCATACCGCATGTAACCCAGAACTTCAAAACTAACTTGGTGAGGCACAGGGCAAACCCACTGATGTAAATGGTGGGGAAGCTAGACCGTCGATCAATGCTTAATGGACATTTTCGTTCTTGACAAAACTATCACTATGAACCACAAGAGAACCCCCTTCTAAACTTTGATAAGCATTTTGCAGCTAGTTGAGGAGCAAGGTCATCAGTTTGAAGTATGCAAATGAGTATTTTTGCCTAGGATCCATGGCATCAACATAACGAGATATCTTAATCGGCATTGAACATGTCAGAGACAGGAAAAGTATGACCCTAGATATCAATTTCTTGCTCTGTACCTTGAAAAATAAAGGGGGAGTACTTAACAGATTTCCTGCTTAGTAAGGGCTACAAACAAGGTAAGGTGGATCAGACTTTATTTATGAAGGCTTTGAATGAAAATCTCATCATAGTTCAGGTATATGTAGATGCCAGTGTCTTTGGCTCCACATGCACTGAACTATGCAATGAATTTGCAGAATTGATGTCTAATGAGTTTGAAATGAGTTTGGTAGGTGAATTGAAATATGTCCTTGGTCTGCAGGTTCAGCAGTTGGAATATGGATGTTTTATCAACCAGACCAGGTATACCTTGGAAATCCTAAAGAGGTTTGGCATGGATAATCTGAAGCACATCTCAACACCAATGAGTACCAATTCAGCCATAGATGCAGATGAAACAGGTAAAGAAATTGATGCAAAGATATACCGAGGTATGATCGGATATCTACTTTATTTAACTGCCTCGAGACCTGATATTCAATTCAGTGTAGGCATGTGTGCTAGATATCAATCTAGGCCTACTGAACTGCATTTAGCTACTGTAAAAAGAATCTTTAGATACATTTTTGGAACTCATAACTTAGGTTTGTGGTACCCTGCATCAAATGCTTTAAATCTTATTTCATACATTGATGCTGAATATGCTGGCTGTAAACTAGATAGGAAGAGCACTAGTGGGCACTGTCAATTCTTGGGTGGGTGTCTGGTTTCTTGGGCTTCCAAGTAGCAGCACTCTGTGGCCCTTTCCACTACAGAAGCTGAATACATAGCTGCAGGGGGCTATGGTACACATGTAATCTGGATCAAACATCAGCTTCAGGACTACCAAGTAGACCTGGGCTGCACCCCCATATATTGTGATAATACTAGTGCCATTAATCTTGCAAAGAATCCTATCTTGCATTCTCGAACCAAACACATAGAGATCAGACATCACTTCATTAGAGATGAGATTTCTAAAGGAATTTTTGAATTGATCCATGTAGGCACTGATCATCAGATAGCTGATATTTTCACTAAGCCACTAGATAATGAAAAATTCACAACATTAAGAAGAGAATTAGGCATCTTTAAATGTTTCTGATATCTAAATAAAATATATCCATGTTCTATGTCCACATTGAGCTGCATACAGTCCTCATATGCATGGATCTTCATTTAGTATTTGTCATGTTTTAGTGATATAGATTGGCATGCATAACCTGTTGGTATATTAAATGATAAGCTGGGAGAAGGTCAGATTTCTTCTGACTAGAAACCCACATCATGTGTGAGGAGGTCTTATGACCTACGTTCTCCACCTGGTACCACAGGCTCATTTTCATATAGATCAGGTTTTATGTCCATAAATTCTCTTTTCTGCATTACAATATATTTTGCATTCAAGTTGTCTGCATACTTGAGTCTTTTTGTGAGGGGGAGTTTCTTTAGTCTGCCAGTTAGTAGGAGACTGATTCAAGGATTTTGAGAGATCTTGATGCTGCATAAAGCCCTCTGAACATCTTATACAGTATATTCACAAGAAATTGAAGTTCAGGACTCTCTTAAATCTTTAAGTTTAAATAACTGAAACATGGCTAAGTCACTTCAATTTAGTAATCCTGTAAAGACTTGGACAAGTTCCTGTAGAATGTCTCCTTACAGATTTAGTAAGCATGGTTCAAAGTTAAACCTGTTATGTCATGTATGAAATATTCTAAATACTTGAACCTCAGAATTCTGGAAGCAATCTTTCTTGAAAATTAGTTCATGCTGTATTGACTTCAAACATCACATCACAAATTGGAAAATATTTTGGGGTTTATCAAATCTCAGAGCACTAATCTGGTTACTGAGAAACTAGATGGCTCATCACTGAAATGACACATAGTCTATGTAATGAAGTTCAAATTATCTCTATTTAAAAGTTTGAAGAGAATTATTTTTCTTGGCAGAGCAATGGCATTAAAGAGTTGAATGACTGGGGATTCTGGCATTTGATCAAGGTGTCTCCTCACGTACAAAGACACTTCAAATGCTAACTCTGTTCTCTAAAAGAGAAGTAATACGGCTATCACACTAAGTAAATGTGGATTTCGATCTCTAATCAAGGTGTCTCCTCATGTAACAATGTGTGATTTACCAAAATTACTCAATGCCATATTTACTGTGCCAAATCAAAAAATCTGTACCCCACTGTTTCTGAAATTTCATGTAGACTGTTTGTCCTCAATACAGTTGGCACAACTTTCAGTGGATGCATCTCTAGATCTCTGATTAGTACAGTCTTTTAGAATGATCTCTCTTGGCATACCAGCTTAACCTTGATCTTCCTTATTATGTTTGTATGTTGGCAATCTTCATTCTTACTCAATGTCTTTCCTGATTATTAACCTTGAAGAACATGAGCTTAATTCAGTTCTCTTACTTACTCCTTTAAGAGATGGACTTGAAATATTCTAAATTGTGCGTTTACTGTATATCCTCTTGATTGCTTAGAAGCACCTTTTTCTCTCTCCACTCCTTTTGATGATGTCAAAGGGGGAGAAAAATGTTATTGAAATGGGGAGTGTCTGCTCTTTTGGCATGAGTTATTGTTTTTGATCACCATGAGCATTAGTGTGAACATAGTCCCTGTCAGGGTGAGTTAGTGTGTCATATTGCTTGCATATCATTGCTGTTGTTCTTCTTCGAAATAAACCAATTCTTCAATATCTCAAAATGGTTGCCATCATCAAAAAGGGGGAGATTGTTGTATCTTTACCATTTTGATGATGTCAGACACTTTAGTATGAAAAATTTGTTTATCTATTTTAAGCTAAAACACTGTTCATTGCATAAGTCTACATGCACAGCTAGGGTTGGTGTTAGTTGTGTTCTTACACAACTAAGGTCGATGCTAGTTTAGGCTAGATGCATAAGTAGATCTGTGCACATCACTATAGCATGCATGTCAGGGAGAGTTAGTGTGTCATATTGTTTGCATATCATTGCTGCATCCTTGCATATCATTGCTGTTGTTCTTCTTCGAAATAAACCAATTCTTCAATATCTCAAAATGGTTGCCATCATCAAAAAGGGGGAGATTGTTGTATCTTTGCCGTTTTGATGATGTCAGACACTTTAGTATGAAAAATTTGTTTATCTGTTTTAAGCTAAAACAATGTTCATTGCATAAGTCTACATGCACAGCTCGGGTCGGTGTTAGTTGTGTTCTTACCCAACTAAGGTCGATGCTAGTTTAGGCTAGATGCATAAGTAGGTCTGTGCACATCACTGTAGCATGTATGTAGGTCGGTGATAGTTTAAGCTAGATGCATAAGAAGGTATGTGCATATTTTTCTTTTAATGCATATAGGAGACCAAAGTCTGTGCTAGTTGCACCGTCCAGCATACTCAAGGTCGGTGCTAGTTGCACCATCTAGCATACTCAAAGTCGGTGCATGTTTGCGTACGCATAATGGAGGTCGGTGCACATACTGTAGCAGGTCGGTGCATATAGGCCAACCAGCATACTTGAAGTCGGTGCTTGCTGCGCTATGTGCTATATAAGGTCTGTGCACACCCTGTCTGACTGCACACAAGGTCCATGCATGTTCTTGTCTAATACACATATAGGTCCGTGCATATTCTACTTGCTTGCACATAAGGTCTGTGCATATATGCTCACTAAGTCTGTGCATGTCTTAGTCTACACTTAACTGAGTGACATACGCATGCATAGGTCCGTGCACATTTGCCTTGTGTGTATACAAGGTCAGTGCACTTCTTGCATTCAACATATACAAAGTTCACTGCATGTTTTAATTGTTGATACTAAGGTCGATGCTAATCTGTATTGTCTTGCAGATAAGGTCAGTGCTGGTGTGGCCACCTACATAACTGAGGTCGATGTTAATGAATAAACTGTTTCTACCAAGGTTGATGCTAGCATGGCATGGCAAATCATGAAGTAAGGACTTAGGGCAGCAGAGGTGTTTGAGGAAATGACTGTCTAAAGTAGGGTAGGTGCGTGACTAATTAAAGCAGCTCGTGAGCTCGAACTGATGCAGACACGTGTTCCCAGAAGGTTGGATGATGGGCACGTGATCCAAGGCACAATGACAAGAGGAACATTCTCATCCTTGCCACGTGAACCAATGGGGTTTCAGTAGGTTTTTCTGCCACATGCATACAGTGCCCCTGTTCCCTATATATAGAGTGCCTTGCCATTCGAAGAAGTGTGCTGAAGTTGCTAAAGTTTATTCCCTTTGCATACTCAGAGAGAGCGAGCTTCACCCCAAAGAAAAAGATCGAGAGAATATCCCCCAGATCAAGAAACTTTGTGAGGATCATCCTTTAGAAAGATAGATCAGAGAGCAGTTAGCCGCTGCATCTGAAATTTCTTCATTGAAGCTACATTTTCCTTTGTATTTCCGATTTCTGTTCTTTCTTTCTTTCCAGTTTTGTGAACTTGGAGGAAGGGAGACATTGTCTCTGGTTGTGAGTGACTTGGGTGGTCACTCGTGGGATTCCCTCTGGTGTGGAGGAAGGGAGGTATTGTCCTCCAGATCTGAATCTGCAGGTAGCAAGTTCAGGCTTCAGGTTCTGTGGTGCAGGACTTGGGTTGGGGGATTTGTCTCCCTCTGGATAAGCTGTAAGGCAGCGTTCTGTCGCAGACTGAGTCTGCTTCTTTTCTAGCCAGTGCTAGTGGAATCCTCGTTCGGTGTGAACGAGGGGTGGACGTAGATTGCGATTTGCAATCGAACCACCTAAAAACTCTGTCTCTCTGTGTGTTTGTTGTTTTGATCTTATTTGTGGACACTGAATTTTGCTTCTCTTCTGGTATTTGATAAAGGCCCAATTAGAATGTTTTTCCAGGACTATCTGGAAGTTTGGTCTCTTGCGTGAGTCATCTTCTAACTCCCCCCTCTAACATGTAGCCGATTATCTACTGATCCCTTTTTCGTTCCACCACTGCTTGCATTCTGAACGAATAGTGTTAAAGGGTGTGTTTACATTGGTTTATTTTCTGCCCATTTTCTATTCTATCATTTGTTTGATCCTCACCCTTTGCCTTTGCCAGCAACCTTGTCGCTTGCTCAGATTTTCTCCAGCTGTGCCATAAGTGCTCGGTGTCGTATTTCTCAGATCATTGCTGTGTTCCTTCGAGTCATTTTTGAAAATTGGGGTGGTCTATTCATCTCCCCTTCTAGATCACTCCCTTGTATTTCTATTAATTGGTATCAGAGCAGGTTACCCAACATGTGGTCTAACGACTAGGGTAGACCTGGGTCTAACAATCCTCGCCGCTTCATTGCCGAGGGACATTCGATTAACCATCCTCCTCTTTTTGATGGTATTAATTACCTTTATTTGAAGAATAGGATGGAGGTGTTCTTACGAGCGAATAGTCATGAACTGTGGAGAGTGATTACTATAGGACCGTTTGAGCTACCAGATGAAGAGGATACATGGTCAAGGGAATAGATCTGGCTTTCCACCGTGAACTGGACGGCAATGAACATAATGCAGTGCGCAGTCCATCCAGAGGAGTATGCTAGGATATCAGCTTGCAAGACAGCAAAAAAGATGTGGGATGAACTAGAGCTCATGTATGAAGGTACATCCTAGGTCAAGGCTACAAAGGTAAACATGCTGACCTCTAAATATGAACTATTTAAGATGAATTCGGAGGAAATAGTTTCTGAGATGTATGCCAGGCTGTCGTTGATCACGAACAGCCTTAAGAGTCTAGGAAAATAGATCCCTGAAGCAGATCTTGTTAGGAAGATTCTTAGGTCATTGACCCCATTGTGGCATACTAAGACCACAGTTATAGAGAGTCCAGTGATTTGTTCAAAATGACTGTCACTGAACTCATCGGATCCCTGATGACTTATGAAATCAACTTAAAAGGGAATGTTGATGAAACAAGTAAGAAGGGCAAGAACATTGCTCTCAAGGTGTCTCGGAGTGGAAGTGGAAGTAGTAATAGCAGTGGTATTGAGGAGTTTGAAAACCTCTCAGATCTTGATCAAGAGCAGCAAGCCATGCTGACTCATAGATTCCAACAATTCCTAAGATCAAAGGGTAAGCCATTTAGGAAAAGAAGGACATAATCATCTAGTAAGAATTTTAACTCCAAAACTGGCAAATACAAGACTAATGACAAGCTTACTTGTTTTCACTGTCACATGCCTGGTCATATGAAAAGTGACTGCCCAGATCTTCTAAAGAAGAATACCAAGGTGCAGAAGAAAAAGCCCAAAGCTATGATCTGCACATGGAGTGATGAGGAGGAAGATGTTGAAGAAAACTCCTCCGAAGATGAAGAGGGACTGTGTCTTATGGCTGACAGTGAACATGAGGTAAGCAACCCCTTTGAAAGCTATTCAATTGATGATTGGGAGGATGCTTATGCTGACCTGCTAGATAAGCTTAATTGTCAAACCAAAGAATTCAAGTCCATGAAGAAAAGTTTGAACAATTTCCTTAACAATAAGGCATGTACAGATAATGAAATTGCTAAATTAAAAAACCAGATTGATGAAATGAACTATGAAAAGAACTCACTGAAAATTGAGAATGACAACCTCAAAATTGAAAAGAAGGAAATCAGAAATAATCTGGATGAAGTGAACCTCAGACTTCAAGAGATTTAGAAAGAAAATGAGCTTCTGAAGGAGAAATATGATGCAGTGCAAAATGCTAATTCTGAAATCTTGAAACAGTGTGAAAAACTACAGAAAAATCTTGATGATAAAGAAACTACGTTGGAAAATTTTGTTCAAAGAAAAAACAATTTAGATACCATGCTAGGCATAAAGGTCAACTTCAATAAGGAGGGTCTTGGCTATGACCCAACCAGTAAGAAACCCTTCGAGTTCAAAACCACTACATTTTGCCTAGGGAAGGGGAAAGAAAAACTGGACACTACATCCAGTTCAAACAGCAAACATAATGATCAGTAACCCAACTTCAAGAAGTTTGTGAAAGCTAAACCAACAAGGTCTACTGGACAACAAATTAAAAATCAAGGGAACAATTTTGGCAATGCTGCCATGCCTCGACCCAACACATTCATACCTCAAAGCAATACCATTAATAGGTCAAGGTATGTGACCAAGAACAGGTACCCAAGATACATGGGTCAGTACAGGAACCATTGGGAGAACTCTGTCCACCCACAAAGATTCCTCGATCAATATGATTATCCTAGAAACAATGGGTACAAGAGATGTTCAAGAAATGAACACTTCATAAGGTCCAACAGATTCTATGCTAATAAGTCGAATGGACAAAACTTTCCACATCATTTCAATAAAACCGTCAATAACAAGAAGAATGTGAAGAAGACTGAGAAACAATTTTGGATACCCAAAAACCTGCTGAAAGCTTTGAACAATGTCTTTGGACCCAACCTTTCTTGGGTTCCAAAATCTCTCTCTGTCTGATTTGATTGTAGGTTGGTCTGGCAACCGAGCACAATAGATGGTACCTGGATAGCGGCTACTCCAGGCATATGACAGGTGACCAGACAAAATTCAGCAATCTGGAAATGAAGATGGGAGGTATGGTCAAGTTTGGAGGTAAGAATAAAGGCAAGATCATAGGAATAGGGACTGTTGGTAAGTTTTCCTCCAATATTGTTGAAAAGGTTTTGCTTGTAGAAGGTCTCCAACATAATCTACTTAGCATCAGTCAACTGTGTGACAAGGGTCACAGAGTAGTTTTTGACAATAATGCATGCAAAATCCTTGAAGTAAATTCTGACAAAGTTTTGTTCTTAGGACATAGGGTGAATAATGTCTCCATTGTAGACCTTAATGAAAACTCTGAATCAAATCTCTATCTTTTTGCTGATTTAGACAATAATGCTTACAACTGGCATAGACGATTAGGCCATGCTAGTTACAGTACCTTAAATAAATTGGTGAAATATGATCTGGTTAGAGGTTTAGCTAAAATAAAGTTCAACACAAACTCAAAAATCTGTGATGCTTGTTCTCTGGGTAAACAAACCCGGAAGTCATTTAAACTTAGATCTGAGCCATTGTCCTCAAGGCCGATGAAGTTATTACACATGGATCTATTTGGTCCAACTAGAACTCAGAGTCTTAATGGTAAGAGATTTGGATTTGTGATTGTAGATGATCATACTAGGTTTTCATGGATCTTTTTCTTAGCAAACAAAAGTGATGCTTTTCTTTCATTTAAACAAATTTTAAATAAATTCAAACAAGAAGGAAAACACAGAATTTGCATAATTCAATCTGATCATGGAGGAGAATTTGAAAACTCCATGTTTTCTAAATTCTGTGACTGTGAAGGACTAACCCATAGATTTTCTTCCCCCAAGACACCTGAACAGAATGAGATTGTGGAAAGAAGAAATCGAACTATTGTGGAGATGGCCCGGACTATGCTGATCGAGAGTCAACTTCCAAGGAAATTCTAGGCAGAGGCGGCCAATACAACATGTTACACTATTAACAAGGCCATGGTAAGACATAAGAAAACGTTCTATGAGCTTCTGAAAGGTAAGAAACCTAATCTAGCTCACTTCAGAATTTTTGGATCAAAGTGCTTCATACATAATAATTATAAGAAAAATCTAGATAAGTTTGAAGCAAAGAGTAGCCCGGGAATTTTCTTAGGTTATTCTGAAGTATCCAAAGCATATAGGGTCTTCAATGTTTCTGATCAAACCGTAGAAGAATCTCCACATGTTATTTTTGATGAAACCAATAATGTTACTAACTTGGATGATGATGACAGGGATATCAAACAAGATGGAGAGTTCTTAGAAGCTAATCAAAAAGAGGAGACTAAGCCAAGTGCAGCAACAAATGATCCCAACCAAGTAAGGTCAGCTGAAGCAGGTGAGTCCTCAACTAATGTTAGATTTTTGAAAGATCATCATGTACATAATATAATAGGCAATTTGCATGATCTCACTAGGACCAGATCCTTCTATAGAGATGTAAATAATCAAGGCCTAGTTGCATTGTTATCCCAAATTGAACCCAAAACTATATAGGAAGCCTTAATTGATGAATCTTGGGTTAATGCTATGAATGAGGAATTAGGACAGTTTGAAAGAAACTATGTATGGAAACTAGTTCCTAGGCCTGAAAATGCAACTGTCATTGGAACAAAATGGGTCTTTAAAAATAAAATGAATGAAGAAGGAACAATTTCAAGAAATAAAGCTAGATTAGTAGTCAAGGGCTATTGTCAGGAGTTTGGGGTTGATTTTGATGAATCATATACTCCTGTTGCAAGATTAGAAGCTATAAGAATCCTGCTAGCTTTTGCTTGCTCTAAAAACATGAAACTTCATCAGATGGATGTTAAGAGTGCCTTCTTGAATGGACTCATCAAGGAGGAGGTCTTTGTAGAGCAACCCCCTGGATTTCAATTATCTGCACTTCCTAACCATATTTTCAGATTGAACAAAGCCCTTTACGGACTAAAACTAGCCCCTCGGGCTTGGTATGAAAGGTTGACCGATTTCCTGCTTAGTAAGGGCTACAAACGAGGTAAGGTGGATCAGACTTTATTTACAAAGGCTTTGAATGAAAATCTCATCATAGTTCAGGTATATGTAGATGACATTGTCTTTGGCTTCACATGCACTGAACTATGCAATGAATTTGCAGAATCGATGTCTAATGAGTTTGAAATGAGTTTGGTAGGTGAATTGACATATTTCCTTGGTCTGCAGGTTCAGCAGTTGGAAGCTGGATGTTTTATCAACCAGACCAAGTATACCTTGGAAATCCTAAAGAGGTTTGGCATGGATAATCTGAAGCACATTTTAACACCAATGAGTACCAATTCAGCCATAGATGCAGATGAAATAGGTAAAGAAATTGATGCAAAGATATACCGAGGTATGATCGGATATCTACTTTATTTAACTGCCTCGAGACCTGATATTCAATTCAGTGTAGGCTTGTGTGCTAGATATCAATCTAGGCCTACTGAACTACATTTAGCTACTGTAAAAAGAATCTTTAGATACATTTCTGGAACTCATAATTTAGGTTTGTGGTACCCTGCATCAAATGTTTTAAATCTTATTTCATACACTAATGCTGATTATGCTGGCTGCAAACTAGATAGGAAGAGCACTAGTGGGCACTGTCAATTCTTGGGTGGGTGTCTGGTTTCTTGGGCTTCCAGGTAGCATCACTCTGTGGCCCTTTCCACTGCAGAAGCTGAATACATAGTTGCAGGGGGCTATGGTACACAGGTAATCTGGATCAAACATCAGCTTCAGGACTACCAAGTAGACCTGGGCTGCACCCCCATATATTGTGATAATACTAGTGCTATTAATCTTACAAAGAATCCTATCTTGCATTCTCGAACCAAACACATAGAGATCAGACATCACTTCATTAGAGATGAGGTTTCTAAAGGAATTTTTGAATTGATCCATGTAGGCACTGATCATCAGATAGCTGAAATTTTCACTAAGCCACCGGACAATGAAAAATTTACCACATTAAGAAGAGAATTGGGCATCTTTAAATGTTTCTAATTTCTAAATAAAATGTATCCATGTTCTATGTCCACATTGAGCTGCATACAGTCCTCAGATGCATGGATCTTCATTTAGTATTTGTCATGTTTTAGTGATATAGATTGGCATGCATAACATGTTGAAATATTAAATGATAAGCTGGGAGAAGGTCAGATTTCTTCTGACTGGAAACCCACATCATGTGTGAGGAGGTCTTATGACCTACGTTCTCCACCTGGTACCACAGGCTCATTTTCATATAGATCAGGTTTTATGTCCATAAATTCTCTTTTCTGCATTACAATATATTTTGCATTCAAGTTGTCTGCATATTTGAGTCTTTTTGTGAGGGGGAGTTTCTTTAGTCTGCCAGTTAGTAGGAGACTGATTCAAGGATTTTGAGAGATCTTGATGCTGCATAAAGCCCTCTGAACATCTTATACAATATATTCACAAGAAACTAAAGTTCAGGACTCTCTTAAATCTTTAAGTTTGAATAACTGAAACATGGCTAAGTCACTTCAATTTAATAATCCTGCAAAGACTTGGACAAGTTTCTGTAGAATGTCTCCTTACAGATTTAGTAAGCATGGTTCAAAGTTAAACATGTTATGTCATGTATGAAATATGCTAAATACTCGAACCTCAGAATTCTAGAAGCAATCTTTCTTGAAAAGTAGTTCATGCTGTATTGACTTCAAACATCACATCACAAATTGGAAAATATTTTGGGGTTTATCAAATCTCAGAGCACTGATCTGGTTACTGAGAAACTAGATGGCTCATCAATGAAATGACACACAGTCTATGTCATGAAGTTCAAATTATCTCTGTTTAAAAAGTTTGAAGAAAATTATTTTTCTTGGCAGAACAATGTCATTAAAGAGTTGAATGACTGGGGATTCTGGCCTCTGATCAAGGTGTCTCCTCACGTACAATGACACTTCAAATGCTAACTCTATTCTCTAAAAGAGAAGTAATACGGCTATCACACTAAGTAAATGGGGATTTCGACCTCTAATCAAGGTGTCTCCTCATGTAATAATGTGTGATTTACCAAAATTACTCAATGCCATATTTACTATGCCAAATCAAAAAATCTGTACCCCACTATTTCTGAAATTTCGTGTAGACTGTTTGTCCTCAATACAGTTGGCACAAGTTTCAGTGGATGCGTCTCCAGATCTCTTATTAGTACAGTCTTTTAGAATGATCTCTCTTGGCATACCAGCTTAACCTTGATCTTCCTTATTATGTTTGTATGTTGGCAATCTTCATTCTTACTCAATATCTTTCCTAATTATTAGCCTTGAAGAACATGAGCTTAATTCAGTTCTCTTACTTACTCCTTTAAGAGATGGACTTGAAATATTCTAAATTGTGCGTTTACTGTATATCCTCTTGATTGCTTAGCAGCACCTTTTTCTCTCTCCACTCCTTTTGATGATGTCAAAGGGAAAGAAAAATGTCAGTGAAAGGGGGAGTATCTGCTCTTTTGGCATGAGTTATTGTTTTTGATCACCATGAGCATTAGTGTGAACATAGTCCCTGTCAGGGGGAGTTAGTGTGTCATATTGCTTGCATATCATTGCTGTTGTTCTTATTCGAAATAAATCAATTCTTCTATATCTCAAAATGGTTGCCATCATAAAAAAGGGGGAGATTGTTGTATCTTTACCGTTTTGATGATGTGAGACACTTTAGTATGAAAAATTTATTTATCTATTTTAAGCTAAAACACTGTTCATTGCATAAGTCTACATGCACAGCTAGGGTCGGTGTTAGTTGTGTTCTTACACAACTAAGGTCGATGCTAGTTTAGGCTAGATGCATAAGTAGGTCTGTGCATATCACTATAGCATGTATGTAGGTCGGTGCTAGTTTAAGCTAGATGCATAAGAAGGTATGTGCATATTTTTCTCTTAATGCATATAGGAGACCAAAGTCGGTGCTAGTTACACCATCCAGCATACTCAAGGTCGGTGCTAGTTGCACCATCCAGCATACTCAAAGTCGGTGCATGTTTGCGTACGCATAATGGAGGTCGGTGCACATTCTGTAGCAGGTCGGTGCACATACTGTAGCAGGGTGATCCTCAGGTTCCTCGCCATGAACACCATCCGGTGGACCATCACCATGGGGGGAACCAACAGGAGCAGGAGCAGGAGGAGGAGGAAGACGATCCTCAAGGTTATGGAGAATGTCATCATAATGACGGAGCTGGTTACGGAGGGAAAGAAGGGTATGGTTGGTGGTGCGAAAGGCCTCACGATTATCTTCATGGCTGGCAAAGAGAGTGGCTATGTGGAGAGAAAGATCATCCAGAGCAAGAGTGAAGGTATCCATTCGTCCAGTCATGGTGTCCATAAAAGTATCCAAACGCCCAAGGGAGGAGTCATTCCGAGTTTCCATGCCTAAAAGGCGCCTGTCAAGAGCCTCATAGTCCCCCCAAGTGGAATGCCCAGCACCCTGAGTAGAAGACTCCCCATGAAAGTGCTGCGGTGGAGGAGGGAGATCCGCTGGAGGAGGCACATCTGCAGGCTGAACTGGTGCAGGTGCATTTTGGTTATCTTGCTGTGGGTCCGACTCTTGTTCTTCTTCACTGCCAATTTCTTCCCCATAAACTGGGACAGCACGATGAATTTCACCATTTGCATCCCTGTAATATCCCATATCGGAGAAAAGCTTATGCTCATTGTAAATGTCATCATGGCGGACTAGAACAAACTGCTCATTCTCCAATGGGACCCCGACAAAGATGAACACTCCAGTGAGCTGAGAGGCATAGGGTAGGGATCGCCGTAAATGTGTACGGCATCGAGTTATCAATTGAGTCATGAGCCATCCCATATTAACCAATTCGCCATTCATAACATGATAGAACAGGAAACGGTGCACTTTGGTCACTTCATCTCGGCTGCCACTCTTGGGATAAATAAGTGTAGTAAACATGTGATGAATAACCCGTTGTAGTGCGGGAAAGTGGTTGTCATTCAGCTCAATGAGGTCACTCACATCACGAACAAAATCACAGCTCGTCATGGCAATAAAACTAGCCTCAACCTCACCATGCCCAAAAAGCATGTCTGCACCATGGGAGGAAACACCTAGGGCATTATGGAATAATTCTGCATTAATGCGGATCTCAATGCCTTGAACCATTGTATACAAGCTTCCATTCTTGTCAACCAAATTCCCATAGAACTATTGTACTAGATAGGGATAGAAGCGATTGTATCTAGTGACAAAATCAAGCCACCCCGGTTGCATTGAAAAAACTGTAGAGATGTCGGGCAGGATTTCATTCAACTCTTGAAAATCAACAAGACGAGGCTCGATGATAGACCTCGGAGGTAACCTGCATGCGGGAGCTTGTGGTGGAGGTGCGGCCGGAGCTTCACGTCTCTGAGCACCAGGTTCCCCTTGGAGAAGACGCCGAGCACTCCTTCGAGGTGCCATTTTAGACTAGGAAACCCGCTGAAGAGAGTATCCTCTAGAGAGGTAGAACCTCTACCTTGGGATGGAGAGGGAGACACCGGGAAGAACTAAGAAGACCGTCTCAATGCTCTGGAGCTCAAGGAAGGTTGGCATGAGTGCACGAACGCCGGCGAGGAGACGTTCCGAAATGGAAACCAATCGACCGGATCGTGCTTGGGTAGAAACGGTGTGGGGTTTTTAGGGCTTGAAAGGTGGGAGGGAGATGTGCTAGAGTGGAGGTGGAATAAGGGAGAGAGAGGGGAGAGTGATAGAATGAGAAAAGGGGGAAGAAAACCCCCTTAAAGTAGGGTTCAGACGTGGTTGACCCGGGCCGCTTCGCCGCTGGCGGTCGACTGGCACGAAGCCAGCGGTCGACCGCAGGGACCTAAATCCCAAAAAGGACCCCGAGAGAGAGGAAGAACCCCAACTAGCCACTACCAGAGATAGAAGTGGGCTCCATGACCCTTGGACTCCCCCATTTTCACAGATCATTCTTCTTTCTTTTTTGTATTTCTTTTCTTTTGCTAACCCACGAATAATATCAAACATGAGTCGACTACGGAAACCCTTGAATGGAGACTACTAAGAGCACTAGATCACTAGTCCACATTTATCTATCAAGGAATATTCAGTTGTAGAAAAATGTCAAGGAATAAGTGTATATAAATATAAGTACATGCACACATGCTATGTATAGTCATACACAATAAAAGTGAACCACACACAATGCATGCATCTCACATGATCTACCCAACAAAAAGAGAAACAACCTAATGCAGACTTAAGTGCGTATGCCCTCACCCTTACACATGCCAAGTTCTCGCCTGATTTTATTGAATTGATCCTGATTTAGAGGTTTTGTGAAGATGTCAGCCAGTTGGTTAAGAGAATCAATGAACTTGAACTCAAAGACCCCTTTGCCTACATGATCTCTCTGAAAATGATGCCGAATGTCAATGTGTTTGGTTCTGGAGTGTTGAATAAGATTTTTGGATAGATTAATTGCACTCGTATTATCACAGAAGATCGGCACACAATCCACTTCAACATTCAAATCAAGCAATTGATTTTTGATCCAAAGTACTTGGGCTCCACAACTTCCGATGGCTACATATTCAGCCGCGGCCGTTGAGAGAGCTACTGAATGTTGTTTCTTAGAGGCCCATGAAACAAGGCACCCGCCAAGAAACTGACAGTACCCACTTGTACTTTTACGATCTACAATGCATCCGGCGTAATCCGCATCGGTATACGCAATTAACTCAAAAGAACTACCAATGGGAAACCACAAGCCAAAGTCAATAGTGCCAATTAGATATCTGAAAATGTGTTTAACAGCTGATAAGTGAGATTCTTTAGGGCATGACTGGAAACGGGCACAGAGACATACACTGAATTGAATGTGAGGGTGGCATGCTGTAAGGTACAGTAGTGATCCGATCATACCTCGAAATAGTGTGGAATCTACTGTTTTACCATTTTCATTCTTTATCCAGCTTTGTGGTGGTGGCCATGGGAGTTGATATCGGTTTTGCTTCCGCCATCCCGTATTTCTTCAGCAATTCCATAGTATACTTTGCTTGATTTATAAAAAGTCCTTCCGAAGTTTGTTTCACTTTCAATCCAAGAAAGAAATTTAGCTCCCCCATTAAGCTCATCTCGAATTCTCCTTGCATGGTCTTTGCAAAATCCTCGCATAAGGCATTATCAGAAGCTCCAAAAATAATATCATCCACATACACTTGAACCACCAAAATGTCCTTACCTGATTTCCTTCTGAAAAGTGTTTGATCAACCTTACCTCTCTTGAACCCATTTTCAGCAAGAAAAGAAGTAAGCCGTTCATACCATGCCCTTGGTGCTTGTTTTAGTCCGTACAAGGCCATTTGGAGCTTGTACACGTGTCGTGGATGTTTTGAATCTTCAAAACCTGGCAGCTGCTCTACAAAGACATCCTCCTTGATATAGCCGTTAAGAAATGCAGATTTAACATCCATTTGAAATAGTTTAAAGTTTAAAGAGCAAGCGTAGGACAGTAAGATTCGGACTGCTTCAAGTCTAGCAACTGGTGCAAAAGACTCATCAAAGTCAATTCCCATCTCCTGGCTGTATCCCTTGGCCACAAGCCGAGCCTTATTCCTCACAATCAATCCCACATCATTTAGCTTGTTTCTGAAAACCCAGCGAGTTCCAATAGTAGGATGGTTCTTAGGACGCGGCACGAGAGTCCACACCTCGTTTCTTTCAAATTGATGTAGCTCTTCATGCATCACCTGAATCCAGGATTCATCTTGAAGAGCTTCATGAATGTCCTTGGGCTCTACTTGAGAGAGTAGGGCCATCAGGTCCTCCTGTTCAACCTGCCTTAGAGAGGACCTAGTTTTCACCCCATCCTCCAGATTACCTATGATGTTCACAGTTGGATGATCCTTTAGAAATGTGGAGGAGCTGGGCAGATCAGGATGCTGCACTTGTGGTTCTTGCAGTGTCTCAATTGTAGGATCCTCATCTTCCTCATTTTTACTTGAAGTTGCCTTCAATGGCTCATCATTCACTTTAACATTTGATGAGTTCTTAGGGTCTTCATCTGCATCCAAGATAGAAGAAATTTGCTTTATGAGTGTTGACTCGGATTCATCAAAAATAACATAAGGACTTTCTTCAACAACTAAAGTCCTTTTATTGAATAATCGATAAGCTCTAGAATTGAGTGCATAACCTAGAAAAATTCCTTTATCACTCTTTTCATCAAACTTACCCAGATTGGACTTACCATTATTCAAGATATAGCAAGGGCATCCAAAGGGTTTAAGATAAGAGATGTTTGGCTTCTTACCCTTGTAGAGCTCATATGGAGTTTTCTTCAGAATGGGCCTTACCATTGCCCTGTTGATGATGTAGCATGCGGTACTTACCGCTTCAGCCTAAAAATACTTGGGTAGAGAATTCTCACTGAGCATGGTCCGGGCCATGTCTATAAACGTTCTATTCTTTCGCTCTACTACTCCATTTTGCTGGGGCGTTCTTGGTGATGAAAATTGTGTGTGTGTACCCCCGCTCTTCACAGAACATGCTGAATTCATGATTTTCAAATTCACCACCATGATCACTTTGGATTGTGGTGATGAGGTAACCCTTTTCATTCTGAATTTTTCTACAAAACACTTGAAACTCCGTCACGGCATCACTTTTATTAGCTAAAAATAGCACCCATGTGAATCTGGAGAAATCATCAACAATCACAAAGCCATAGGATTTTCCTCCTAGGCTAGATGTTTTAGTAGGACCAAAAAGATCAAGATGCAACAGTTCCAATGGCCTAGCGGAAGAAACAATATTTTTGTTTTTGAATGAGATTCGTGTTTGCTTGCCTTTCGTGCAAGCTTCATAGATATTATCACTTTCAAATTTCAATTTGGGCAGACCTATCACCAAGTCATGTCTAGACAACTTAGAGATCACTCCAAAACTAGCATGACCTAGTCTGCGGTGCCATAGCCATGCATTCTCATGGTTGTTAGCTACCAAACACACATTATCAACTGAAACATCATGAAGATCAATGGTGTACACATTGTTTCTCCTTTTACCAATGAATTTGATTTCATTTGAATTTTTGCACATGACAAAACAGTGAGTCATATCAAAAACAATCTTAAAACCCTTATCACATAAATGACTTATGCTCAACAAATTATGATTTAAACCTTTCACCAGAAGGACATTTTCAATCAGAGTTTCAGAATTCTTACCTATGTCTCCAACTCCGATTATTTTACCTTTGTCCTTCCCGCCAAAAGCATCTAAGCCTCCTTCTTTTTCTTGCAGCTTGGAGAACACTTTCTTGTCCCCTGTCATATGCCTTGAGCAACCGCTGTCTAGATACCATTTGCTCCCCCTGGCTTCAAGACATATCTGCAAGAAGAAAAATTCTCATGCAATTGTTTTTGGTACCCAAACCAGTTTGGGTCCATAGGAGTTAGTCCAACTTCTTACGGGTGTTCTCTTCGTCCATGGAACATGATAGTTAGGTGTGCTTTGTCTAAGCCAACAGTTGGAAATCATATGGCCAAATCTACCACAATGAAAGCAGTTAGCATGTGAAAAAGTTCTTTGATATCTGTGTGGTTTAGGCTGAGCATGTTGGGGTTTAGAGAACATGAAGCATGATTATCGTCCTTTCCATGAATAAAGGATGTGGTGATCTTATGCTCAAAGGATTTTTTATTTTGAGGTGTGTACCCCAAGCCTTCCTTTTGGAAGTTGACTTTAACCCCCAATAGGTTATCCAGGTTTTGTTTCCCCTTAACAAACTTAGTCAAGGTGAACTGAAGCTCAGCAACTCTTTCACCCAAAATCCCATTTCTCCTTTCGAGTTCTGAATTAGTGGATTTTAGAGTTTGTTCTTCAATTTTGATCCTTTCATATGCTTCCTCCATTTCAGTTATATATTTTGCATGATAGTTCCTTTTTGGTTTTATCACAGTCTGAGATTATTTGCAGTAGACTTTCCTTTTCTTCCGAAGCCTCAAACCATTCCTGTTCTAGTTTCTCAAATTTGGCAAAGATATCTTCACGTGATGAATCATCAAGTTTCTTTTTAGGAGCTTTATTTTTAGATCTGACTTTCTTGTACTTAGTGTACAACTTTTCATATTCAGATTCCCATTGTTCATTGGAAATGAATTCAGGGTTAGAATTTACCTCCGTGGATTCATCCTCATGTGCCATGAGGCACAAGCTTTCCACAAGTTCTTGAATCTCTTCATCAGATGGTTCATCTTCTTCGTCGCTCCAAGTGGCGACCATGGCTTTGGGTTTATTGAAGTTATCCTTCTTGAATTTCTTCTTTAGATCTGGACATTCACCTCTCATGTGTCCAGGCTTCTTGCATTCGTAGCAATGATGCTACTTGGCTTGCTCGATTCGCCTTTAGTCTGCGTGGGCCTTCTTTGCCCTTTTCTGAAATTTCCTTGAAAGTTTCTCTTCTTCCTTAGAAATTTTCTCACTTGGTGAGTTATCATCGCCAATTCTTCCTCTTCATTGCTTCCGTCACTTGATTCACCTTCTTGAAATTCGTCATCAGATTGATGAGCTTTCAGTCCAATGACCTTTTTCTTTTTGATGTCTTCATTAACTATTCTCTTTATATTTATCTCATAGGTCATGAGTGACCCTATGAGTTCATCCAAGGTAAGAGTTGACAGGTTCTTTGAGTCTTCAATAACCGTGGCCTTTGTGTGCCAAGCTGACGGTAGGGACCCTAACACCTTCCTCACAAGGTCGGAATTTGAGTATTCCTTCCCGAGACTTTTGAGACCATTTGTGATCTCTGTTAGCCTTGCAAACATCTCGGAGATGGTTTCTTCAGGTTTCATTTTGAATAGCTCATAGTCAGTGACTAGGAGATTTGCCTTGGTTTCCTTGACCTGTGAAGTTCCCTCATATATGAGTCACAGCTTGTCCCACATTTCTTTGGCTGAGCTGCACATAGAAACACGAGAGAATTCATTAGGGTGTATCGCACATTGCATGATATTCATGGCATTAAAATTACCAGTGCATTTCTTAATTTCCTCGGGTGTCCATTTTTCTTCATCAGCCCCGAGTTTATGAGGACCCTTGTCCACAACTCTCCAAACCTCGTACTCTTGAGCCCTCAGAAAAACATGCATTCTATTTTTCCAGTAGGAGTAGTTGGAACCGTCAAAAAATGGAGGACGGTTGATGGAATGACCCTCGGGTACCATACCCTTGTTTGCCATTTAATCGGATCTTACTCTAGATCGTTAGATCTCTGAAAGGAAGAGCCTTGGCTCTGATACCAAATGAAGTCCCGAGATTAAATGGCACCCAAGAGGGGGGGTGAATTGGGTGATGGTAGAAATAATGAAACTTTTTCGCCTTTTTATAAAATGTGTGACAAGAAGCTAACAAGAGAACCTGAAATAATTAAAGCCCACAGACAAAGCAAGTTTTATAAGGTGAAGAAGGATTATGCAGGATAAAAGAGAATAAAAACTGAACTAAACTAACACACTTACGATTTGCACAGAAGGAGGATAGAGGAAAAGGAACAAACCACACGGAGACAACGATTTTAGGTGGTTCGAATGCCACAACGGCAACCTACGTCCACCCCTCACGGATAGTGAGGAACCACACACTATCTTGTAGGAAGTTACAAGATCAACCACACACAACACTCACACACTAGGAAGGAGGATTCCCACGAAGGTGTAGGAACACCTTAATACACACACACACCTCCAACCAAGAACACACAACCACACACACACACGGATCTAAGAGGATCCACACACTCTGGAATGTTTAAAGATTACAAGGATTACAAATAAAGCTTTGAGAGATCAAGAATGGATTCAAAACATAAGAGAAGAATCTTGATTTGCTCCCCCTTAGTGGATGATTGTATGCTTTGGATGCAGCTTGAATCCTTGGACTGATTTACACTTGATTGGATGAAGAAGGATGAAGAGCTTTCCTCTCGGAGCACTGTTCACGTCTACAGTGCCAAATCCCTTCTCTTCCTCTTGGCAACCTCCCTTTGATCTTCCTTGAGCATTAGGGTTTTCCAAACCCTCTTGTATAAGTTTTATAGGTTCTTGAATGGTCCAAAGACTCCCCCAGACCAGATCCACAATTTCTGGAGAGTTAGGTTGCTTAGGGATTAAACAATACCAAGAGAAAGACCATTTCTCGAAGTGACAAAAAGTCAACATTTGTTGGCAGCTCGAGGCTGGCGGTCGACCTACAAAGGCCAGCGGTCGACTGCCATTGGCCGTCCTGTAGCCATTTGGCTGCTGGGAAAATAGGTCGACCGCTAGCTCCTGGCGGTCTACCGCCAACTTTCTTAGATTCCAGATTTCAATTCTGTTATTTTAGGTCGACCGCCAGGGGTCCACAGGTCGACCGCCAATCTTCAATCCTGCAAAAATCAAGTGTTAGCTCTCTTGAAGCTATCCATTTGTTCGATGATTGAAACCGGCTTGTGTATGAGTTGATTTATGTTTGAATAAACACATGGAAGGATTCATAACCACACATTTGACATGGGGTGAAAATTGAAGGTTTAAAGCATGAAGCTTTGCTTGAAAACAAGATACAAGGGAGAGAAATATCTTAGGTTTTGTTATCATCAAAATCACTCGGATATGTTCAACAAGTCGGTGCTAGTTGCACCATCCAGCATACTCAAGGTCGGTGCTAGTTGCACCATCCAGCATACTCAAAGTCGGTTCATGTTTACGTACGCATAATGGAGGTCGGTGCACATACTGTAGCAGGTCGGTGCATATAGGCCAACCAGCATACACGAAGTCAGTGCTAGCTGCGCTATGTGCTATATAAGTTCTGTGCACACCCTATGTGACTGCACACAAGGTCCGTGCATGTTCTTGTCTAATACACATATAGGTCCGTGCATATTCTACTTGCTTGTACATAAGGTCTGTGCATATATGCTGACTAAGTCTGTGCATGTCTTAGTCTACACTTAACTGAGTGACATACGCATGCATAGGTCTGTGCACATTTGCCTTGTGTGTATACAAGGTCAGTGCACTTTTTTCATTCAACATATACAAAGTCAGCGCATGTTTTAATTGTTGATACTAAGGTCGATGCTAATCTATATTGTCTTGCAGATAAGGTTAGTGCTGGTGTGGCCACCTACAGAACTGAGGTCGATGTCAATGAAGAAACTGTTTCTACCAAGGTTGATGCTAGCATGGCATGGCAAATCATGAACTAAGGACTTTGGGTAGCAGAGGTGTTTGAGGAAATGACTATCTGAAGTAGGGCATGCGCGTGACTAATTAAACCAGCTCGTGAGCTCGAACTGAAGCAGGCACGTGTTCCCAGAAGGCTGGATGATGGGCACGTGATCCGAGGCATAATGACAAGAGGAACATTCTGATCCCTGCCATGTGAACCAATGGGGTTTCAGTAGGTTTTTCTGCCATATGCATATGGTGCCCCTGTTCCCTATATATAGGGTGCCTTGCCATTCAAAGAAGTGTGTTGAAGCTGCTAATGTTTATTCCCTTTGCATACTCAGAGAGAGCGAGCTTCCCCCCGAAGAAAAAGATCGAGAGAACCTCACACAGATCAAGAAACTTCATGAGGATCATCCTTTAGAAAGATAGATCAGAGAGCAGTCAGCCGCTGCATCTGAAATTGCTTCATTGAAGCTACGTTTTCTTTTGTATTTCTGATTTCTGTTCTTTCTTTCTTTCCAGTTTTTCAAATTTGGTTTTTGGTTCCCTCTAAGTGTTCTGGGAGGAAGGGAGACATTGTCTCCGGTTGCGAGTGACTTGGGTGGTCGCTCGTGGGGTTCCCCCTGGTGTGGAGGAAGGGAGGTATTGTCCTCTGGATCTGAATTTACAGGTAGCAAGTTCAGGCTTCAGGTTCTATGGTGCAGGACTTGGGTTGAGGGATTTGTCTCCCTCTGGGCAAGCTATAAGGCATCATTCTATCGCAGACTGAGTCTGCTTCTTTTCTAGCCAGTGGCAGTGGAATCCTCGTTCAGTGTGAATGAGGGGTGGACGTAGATTGCGATTTGCAATCGAACCACCTAAAAACTCTGTCTCTCTGTGTGTTTGTTGTTTTGATCTTATTTATGGACACTGTGTTTTGCTTCTCTGCTGGTATTTGATAATGTTAGTCTCTAAAGACTATGTGCAAAGGTGCAAACCTTATTTAAAGGGGGGGGGTGAATGAATCCCTCTTCAAATCTTTACCCAATTATTGCATTACTGAACAATGATGCGGAATTAAAAACGTACAAATGCCTTAAACAACTCAGATGCTCTTCTTCGAATAATGAATGAAGATCAAATAAACTGAACTTCTGATCTACTTTGTATAAGCTAAAGAGATGACTCTGTTCATCTAATCAACTTGACTCTCTCAAGACCGAAATCAAATGCACGGTGTGCAAACCAATCTCTCACTAGATATAAGATCAGACTATCATGAATGGGCATAAGCATACATTTAGCGAAACAGAATAGACAATCAAACCACGATGGACAAAGGATTTTTAGATGGTTCAGTCTGCTGCACACAGACCTACGTCCATCCCCTACTCAAACCAGAGTGAGGCTTCCCGCTGATACACAGCTTAAACCGTTGGGCATCACAGCTTGCCTACGACCGCTGAGCAACACAGCTTGCTTCCGCTGAGATATCACAGCTTGCTGACCTGAGGAACCAATCCTCTGCAACCGCTGAGCAACACAGCTTGCTCTGCTAACTCACAGCTTGAAGAAACAAAGGTTTAAAAAGAAAAACAAGTATGAGAAAATTCAGCTACGGAAAGCTGGAGATAAAGCATAAGAATGTAGCTCTCGCAGGAGCAAGTTGGTCTGGATCTGATCTAGAAACCAACAGATAGTGGATCTACAATTTGCTTCAGCCGCTTCACTATCACTTCTCTCTTCTCTCTCGAGCTCTCTCTTTCTCAGCACTCTCACACTACTGCATTCTATCTTCTTTCTTCTCTCTATCGGCTCTTCTTCTTGCTCTCTAGTTCTTCTCTCTTTTTCTCTCTTCTCTGCTCTCCGAATTCTCTTCTTCTGATCTTCACATCTGCAACGCTTTTCTTTAGTCTGAACGTAGAAGAGGGATCTATATATATCTTCAGCCTGGGACCCACGAGCTCACGCATTGGGCGTGTGGAGGGAATACTCCCGCCAATAGATTCCAGAGAGCTCTCAGCCACGTGTCAGGTGCGAATAGGACAGCGATCCTCGTGGCATAAGGTCCATTGATTGCATCCCTTGGATCATGTGCCAATAATTGCTTCTGTTATCCTCCATGAGCTCACATGCTTCCTTCATCCTGTCAGTTAGAAGTAATTAGTCATGTGGTATAGAACGAAGTTTGCACTGACTTAATATGGCATATGCAAAGTATGCATAGACTTTGATATGCATATAGGACGGTATGCACAGACCTTGATGCACATATGGAAAAGTATGCACCGACTCTTGAGTGCTCACTACAAAACTTGCACAGACCTTATATGTAGCATGCAAACTTGCATAGACCTTATGTGTGCAAGGCAAAAACAATGCACCAATGTTGTGTTCATTCATGCGCAGCCTCTATATACAGCATGTATGCACAGACCCATTAAGCATTATGCACAGACTCTAACAGACTCATACCAAATGTGCACCGATGCTAACAAGACTAACACCAAATGTGCACCGACGTTGTTAGGCCTAACGACTGATGTGCACAGACCTTATAAACATGTACAAGGACATGCACAGACCTTGGAATGTGTTAGACAAAATTTGCACAAACATGTTATGTAACGCAAGGCAAAACTTGCACCGACGTAGTTATGCACTGAGGCAAGGAGTGTGCTGTCCTTATAATGCATTAGCCCAATACATGCACCGAGTGCACATATGCACTGACCCTAGCGTGCATAATGCAAAACCTGCATTGATGCAAGAAGTGCACCGACCCTGAGCATTTACCCAAAGTATGCACCGAGTGCGCATATGACCTGACCCTAGCGTGCATAATGCAAAACCTGCACCAAGGAAAGGAATGCACTAACCTCATAAGCCACTTGAGATGCAAAGTAAGACGCACCTCCTATATGCTTTAGAAAAACATGCACAGAGGCAGAATGTGCACTGACCTCATAAGCCACTTGAGACGCAAAGTAAGATGCACACATGCACTGACCTAGGCCACATGAGAGGCAAGATAAGACAGACACTTGCACCGACTATATTGCACTGACCTTGCTAAGACAAGACATTGCACCGACCGACGCACACATGCACTGACCTAGGCCACATGAGATGCAAGATAAGACGGACACATGCATAGACTATATTGCACTGACCTTGCTAAGACAAGACATTGCACCGACCTTATTTGTGCTCCCTTAGCGAGTGCACATATGCACCGACCTTGTATATATGCCTAGATGGAACATGATACGCACTCAGACATAATATTTGCTTAGATGCAATATGAATACATGCTTAGACCTGGTATATGCTTAGACCTGGTATGTGCTAAGACGCAAGTGTAGACACATGAAACACAATTATGATGCATATGCACATGAAACACAATTATGATGCTGCATATACAACAAGTGTTCAATAGAATGTCTTGTTTCAATGTAGGGATGCAATCATTAAATCTTTCATGCAAACACATGATGACTTATAGTGTTTGCTATCATCAAAATCACAGGGGCACAACAATCTCCCCCCTTTTGATTATGACAACACTATGAGTCACACTAACTCATGTAAATTATTCTCCCTCTTTAACTTCAGCAAAAAGAAAATAGTTGAGAGAGAGATATAAGCATGCATGAAATGATTGATTTAGACTCTCCCCCTTTGACTTCATCATTAAGGCATAGAAGAGCTATACTCCCCCTGGATAAATAAAGGAAATCAGTAAACATAGGGGCAGATAAGCAACCAAGCACCAGTCAAGAAAGGATTACAAGCAAACCTCCTTCAATAATCATTATGACACCACACACTCTCTCCTTTTGACAATCAGCTAAAATGGAAGGACACCATTGATATAGATAAAATGGACTGAAACTGATAGATATATCGAATAAAAGAAACCTTCTCCCCCTGAAAATATGATGTATGGAAGTGGGAATTCAGGCAAATGATTTACAAACTTCGCAGGGACAGTCAAGAGGGACTATCAGAGATAAGTCTGATACCAAGATTGGAGAAGATCAGTAGATTGATACCAAGATCATCAAAAACACAAGATCAGCCACAGATAATTTAAGGTCATACTCAAGAAACATCAGGGTCACTGAGTACTATCAAATTGAATTCCATCAACAAGATATTGACTGAATTGCCAATGAATAGATGAGACAAAAAGATTTTCAATAGGGTACCAAATTCATAAATCTTGATAAGCGAATTTCAGACTCTTCTATTATAAAAAATTATGAATGAGTCTAAACTTATCAGCATGCTATATTTAAGAATGATGTATACAAAGTTTATCAAGAAAATTCAATACTCATATCTGAAACACCTTTTAATAGAAATAAACCAAATGCACATATGACATTCTTATTTAACGTCCTTCTATCTTACTCATTCAAAATCAATGACTCCTTTGGGAGTTACACAAGATAGTATTGAGATTAAACACATATGAATGAACCTAAACATGTCTTTAATCTTTTTCAAGATTTTTCTTTTGTTCAGCAACATTATTTTTCTTGAGGAAGTCTGGTTAAAATCAACACCTTTTTACGTGAGGCACAACACGTCTTAGGTGAAGTGACCCAGTTACTCAGTGTGACAACCATATTGCCTCTTAATGAGAACAGAGTTAGTAATTTGGAGTGTCTTATTACATGAGGAGACACCTTGATCAGAGGCCAGAATCCTCTAGTTACTCAACACAACCATGCCATAGCTCTGCCAGATTTTCAATTACTGTTATAGCAGAGGTAACTATGGCACTTCATGACATGGGTTTACTCTATTTCTTTGATAGGGAACCCAGTTTCTCTGTGACAAAAGTCATTGCTCTGACTTTAGTTTTCTTTCAAATGTTTTCAGATTTTCCAGACAATGCTCAGTACGTTGACATGTTTAAGAACAATACTTACTACATGTATTTTATCCAAAGGAAGCCATGTTTTTAAAGTTTCAGATTTCAGAAGATTTTGCATGGAATTACATGAGACAATTGGTTAGGATTTATTAAAATGATGATTCAGATATTTTCAAATCTTTTACATCCAAACTTAATGAATATATTAGACTTAAATCAATTTGATTCATCAGACATTCTTAAACCAATATAATAGAAGATTCTTCTTTTTGAAATATGTCGGATTTATGATTAGGGTACTCAGATTGAAAGATTTCCAATTTCAAATGGATCAACATTGACAGTGCAGCCAATCAATAGAAGCAACAAGAAATTTCATATAGAGAACAATAGAGGACAATTACAAGCATGCATATGAAGTGAAAGAATTGGAACACATGCTTATGCATCAACCAAATTTTTAGGAGGTAGTGAGTTTACAAGAATGCAGCAAGAGATATTCACTAGAGTTATTCAGATTAGAAACAATAGCTGAGTCTGGAGTACAGACAGATCAGCTTGACAGTAGTGACAAGAATGAGTTCAAGTGAAGCTCTCCTTCAGCAACTTAAGGAGTAGCAGATATAGATTTCAGCTTCAAGAAAATTGAGAGCAACACACACAGATTTGAGTGACTAGACAAGAAGGGTTCAGATTGAAAAAGACTAATGAGTCTAAAATGCTCCCCTTGTCTAGATGCAGTGAGTCACTTCTTTTTGAATTTTTTAAATAAAAATGATATGCAGTGCAATTCACTATATGTATGCATATGCAATGATTTTCCTAAAAGCATTACATGAATATGAACATGATTGGCATGACCATCATGCAGGGACAGCCAACCTCCCCCTGACAATATGCAATAAAATCTAGAATCCTAAATGCCACAAACGCATGACCATTTATGCATCTACTCCCCTTGACTAAATGCATTATATGCAATGAAGACTGAACACATGGTTTTATGATCTATGCTCATGAAGTAGACATGCAATTACAGCTTTAGATGGACTACACTAGACTTCATGTGCATTTCAGATTTTCAAAGAATTTCAGTTAAAGGATGCACATATGAATTTCGTTATGCTAGAAAAGATTCAAATTGAGCAGTACAGATGACACACAAGAATGCAAGTATGTATGCTTAACAAGTTATGCAACCATTTAAATTAGAAATTTCAGATGGCACAATTTAGATTTTCAAAAAATAGCATTCAATTCACTTTCAACTTAAAGTATGCACAATTAATTCAGCAAATGCATTTGATAATCTATGATAGAAAAGTTAAACTCAGATGTGAGCATGTATGCATGAAATGCAACTGATTGAAAGGAAATTTCTAAAGTTAGAGGATCGAACCTGTCAAGTGCAAAGATGTGGTTTTACCAAACTTGGGTGTCTTGGCTTATACAACCCCTTTATTCCTCTCCAAGGCACACCTGCAAATTAGCAAACTACTTTGCACCAACAGATACCCAAGAAGTCTTGGGTCTTGCAGAGTTAGTGGCACCTTTGATAGGCGTTTTCAACATTTTCTTAGCTAGATAATCTTCAAACTCCATCAGAAAATAACCAGCCATAGAGTGTCCAAATTTTCCACAATATCTACATGAGACAACAAACTTTTTGGTCTTTTTATGCGCATCAACATACATATGAAATCTATGTGCATGAGCATGAAACTTTCTATTGTTTACTTGAATGTTTTGTCTCTTATTGTCAGTTAGCAGACCATTTGCAGATTTATGACCTGGCTTACCACAATTGAAACATGGAGAATTTATTCCTTTAAGGCTCCTATCAAAAGCATGTCTTTTTACATGAGATTTAGCAGATGTGGAATTAATTGTTTTTCCCTGAACATGCCAGCAGCCGTTGACTGTATGACCATGCTTTCCACATTCGAAGCACCTGATGTGCTTTCCTCTAGAACCAGTATTATTCCTATGTGACCCTAATCAGCATTCAATAGTCTTGTGACCCGACTTGTTACAATTGAAACATATGATGTGCTGGTTTGAAGCAGATTTGCTTCTATTAAAACCATGATGATTTATAGAGAGTTTAGCATGCATCCTATCATCTTGTTTCATGACATATGCCATTCGTTCATGAAATGACCATACCTACCACAGTAATGGCATGAAGCATCAGATTTCCTAATAGCATGGTTTCTATCAGATGAATTCTCAACATTCATTATTCTAAAATTTTGATTCTCCTTTTTATGTGCATGTTTGTGTGTGTTCGTGTTGTTTATAGAATGCACACTTTTGATATTGGTTTGAGTAGGCTTCTTCTGTAGATGGTCAACCCTTTTAATCCTTTTAGTTGGTTTCTGACTTTTCTGAGCATTTTGCTTCTGACTCCTTTGAGCAGTAAATTGAAACACATGTGGGTTTGGTAAGCTATGAGAACCAACACAGGAAATAAAGGATGTTTGCGTTTTGTTTTCAAAGCTCTTTTTCTTTGCAGGGTTATAGCCCAACCCTTCTTTCTGAAAATTTATCTTGACTCCTAGCAACTTATCCAAGCTTTCTTGACCATTAACAAACTTTGGCAAAGAGTTTTTCAAATCATGAATTTCAATGTAGAGATGCAATCATTAAATCTTTAATGCAAACACATGATGACTTATAGTGTTTGCTATCATCAAAATCACAGGGGCACAATAGATAAAGGCCGAATCAGAACGTTTTGACAGGACTATCTGGAAGTTTGGTCTCTTGCGTGAGTCGTCTTCCAACTTCCCCCTCTGACGTGTAGCCGGTTATCTACTTATCCCTTTTTTGTTCCACCACTGCTTGCCTTCTGAATGAATAGTGTTAAAGGGTGTGTTTACATTGGTTTATTTTCCGCCCATTTTCTGTTATATCATTTGTCTGATCCTCACCCTTTGCCTTCGCCAGCAACCTTGTCGCTTGCTTAGATTTTCTTCAGCTGTGCCGTAAGTGCTCGGTGTCATATTTCTCAGCTCATTACTGTGTTCCTTCGAGTCGTTTTTAAAAATTGGGGTGATCTATTCATCCCCCCCTTCTAGATCACTCCCTGGTATTTCTATCAAATATGTCCCAAAATTTCTGATGGTTTCAGTTGTTACCGGTGAGGGTTTGTTTAAAATGGGTTATAAATATACTCTTCCCCTTTTTCCACCCTAGCCTATCTCCTCTTCTACTGTTTGGACAATTGGAATGGTTGTAACCATAGTTTATCTCTCGTGCTCTAATACCACTCTGTAACACCCCGGGATCCAATCCCTAAGTTTTTGGGGATTATATATTTTTTTTTCTTTTTATCGGACCCCGAAGCAATCACTTTGTACGTATCGCGGAAGCACAATATTATGTAACGTGCATAGATTCACATGAGAGAGAAATCACAGGTTACAAGAAATGTAGGTAAACATCTCAACCATTCATAATCTCCAAAAGAGTACAGGTTCATTATTCTAGATTACACATGAGCCCGCATGGGCTTACCACTCCACAACCCTACATAAAATAGAACATTCGACCATAGCATACCCAGACAGATGGTGGCTAACTCTACTCTTCAGCTGCTGCCTCCTCCTCAACCTCTTTCTCTATGTCCCCTGAAAATGTGTGTCACAAGGGGTGAGTGTGACGATCAGTAGGCAACCTATACAAACCGGGGTCAACTCGGATCTATATAACCAATTTATAGACATAATTCAGATGTTAATAATAGCATAATCCATTCATTATCATCTGCTGAAAATAACTCATATGAGAAAAATACACATTTTTAACTAACATATAGGGTACCCATGAATGTAACCAGAACTAAGTGAATGAGCAGTTTATCACATTTTTATGAGTCTTCACATCTTTGTTATTCATGGGACTAAACGGCTGCCGCAAACTTAGGGGGCCCACACACAAACGAACAGATGGAAGAGTACTGCGCAGACCCCAGAGCGAACTCCCACCTAGACTCATGTGGCCCACACAATTCTGCCGTCCACAGAACAATCGGCCGAATCATAGGTTTTTCACCTGGACTCCTGCTACACGGGGCGTTACGCATCGCCGTCCCCCGGGTTCTGTGGCGCTCCAATCGCCGTCCCTCAGAACAAACCAGCCGAATCAATAGGATTTTTGACCGGGGCATTACGTATTGCCATCCCCTGGGTTCTTTTACTTCCGCGGCGTTACGTATCGCCGTCCCGCAGAAGGGCCGCCCTACAAAGGGACCGGAAGCCTTTTCCACAGAATGTTGTTGTTTCCATTCATAACATTCACATCGTATTCGCATTCACATTCATACTCATTTTACAAACATTGATATGATACTTTATCATAACAAGCATGCTTCCAATAGTTTAAGTGGGCTAAACATACTTATATGCTGACTGGTGCGGAACAGTGCATGATCAAGTTACTATATAAAAAGAACATGTTTATCCGTCTAGGCTACACATGCAAAGAAAATGATTTATATCTAAAAGTACAAAATTTCTGTGAGCATGAAATTTTTACTGTGGGTTACTAACTTAGCCTTCTGCCATTTTCTAATTTTTTAGATTTTTGTGAATTAAAATGACCTCCTAAAACTCTCATTTTCTAAGTTTCTGAAAATTGGAACAGACACACAGGTGCATCGACCTGTACCAAATGTGCATCGACCTTATATGGTCTTTTCCCAAAAAAAAACATGCACAGACCTTCCTATGGCTAACACAAACATGCACCGACCTTTCTATGGCTAACCAAAAACGTGTACAGACCTTGCTATGGCCATCCCAACACATGCATAAACCTTACTATAGCCATCCCAAAACATGCACAGACCTTACTATAGCTATCCCAAACATGCACAGACCTTATTGTGGCCTAAACCAACTGTGCACTGACCTCATTGTGACCTAAACCAAATGTGCACTGACCTCATTGTGGCCTAACCAAATGTGCACTGACCCCAAATGTGCAATGATCTCATTGTGGCCTAAACAAAATGTGCAGTGACATTATTGTGGCCTAAACCAAATGTGCACTGACCTCATTGTGGCCTAAACCAAATGTGCTCTGACCTTATTGTGGCCTAAACCAAATGTGCACTGACCTCATTGTGACCTAAATCAAATGTGAACTGACCTTATTGTGGCCTAAACCAAATGTGCACTGACCTTATTGTGGCCTAAACTAAATGTGCACCGACCTTACTATGGCCTGGACAAAACATGCACCGGCCTCACTAAAGTCTGTGCAGCATGTGCACTGACCTTACTAAAGTCTATGCAGCATGTGCACCGACCTCACCAAAGTCTGTGCAGCAAGTGCACCGACCTCACTAAAGTCTGTCCAGCATGTGCACCGACCTCACCAAAGTCTGTGCAGCATGTGCACCGACCTTACTCTGAACAATACCAAATGTGCACCGACCTCACTATGGCATGGGCAAAACATGCACCGACCTTACTTTGGTCTGGGCCAAAACATGCACCGACCTTACTTAGCCTGGGCCAAAATGTGCACCGACTTTAGTTATACTTGGACCAAACGTGCACCGACCTTACCTATGCATGGACCAAATGTGCACGGACCTTGGTTATGCTTGGACCAAACGTGAACCGACCTTACCTACGCATGGACCAAATGTGCACTGACCTAACCTATGCATGGACCAAATGTGCGCCGACCTTAGTTACGCTTGGACCAAATGTGCACCGACCTTACCTATGCATGGACCAAATGTGCACCGACTTTACCTATGCATGGACCAAATATACACCGACCTTACCTATGCATAGACCAAATGTACACCAACCTTAGTTATGCTTGGACCAAACGTGCACCGACCTTAGCTATGCATGGACCAAATGTGCACCGACCTTACCTATGCATAGACCAAATGTGCATCGACCGACCTTAGTTATGGTTGGGCCAAACGTGCACCGACCATACCTATGCATGGACCAAATGTGCACCGACCTCACCTATGCATAGACAAAATGTGCACCGATCTTAGTTATGCTTGGACCAAACGTGCACCGACCTTACCTATGCATGGACCAAATGTGCACCGACCTCACTATGAATATTAGGAACTATGCATAGACCTTGCCATGATCAACATGAAATATGCACAGACCTTGCTTACGAACCATATGAAATGTGTACAGACCTTGCCTCAAAGGTTGACCTTCCCAGGGGCTGTGCAAATCCTTAGAGACACAGAGGTAACTCGTGGAAGCCCAAAACTTGAGATAACCAAAAACATAAATGAACATGGTGGTGGTCCCCACGTTCCCTTAATCCCTCATAAAAGTGTATAAAATATATTTAAAACCGTTCTAATGCATCATTGACCCCTAAAGTCTGAGGTTAGGTGCCTACCTTTGAGATGCTAACTGACGATTCGGGGATAATATCCACATCCCAGATCCTCCTCAACTTTACCCCTTTTGATCCGGGGATGAGATCCACACCCGAGACCCTCCCAAGACTTTTTGCTCCCTTCTAGGAACTGCCGGTTTACCCCCTTCGCAGGGCCAAGGTCCCTCACCTCTCCTCTCTCAAGAGGAACCGTAGATGGTGGAAAGTTGAGAATGGGTGTTGCTAAAAGAGTGACCACCCTTGGAACCCACTTCCTTATATAGGTTCAAGCCTCCCAAGCCCTTTCCTACGTCCAGAAAGGCTCAATCCAGCCCCCAAGGTCACTGGTTAAAGAGGGGGTTAATGCTAAGCACCCCTTGGATTTGAACAGAGGTGACCCTTCGTCTACCCGGTCATAAATGTGAATGGGCGCGCTTTCTTGTTAGGATTTGGGTTGGGATGTCTTCATATGAAGTGAATAAAACTTCTAGATCTAACTTCCGGTCATGGTTTCATCGAATGTCATCAACTCTAGCCTGAGTTATGATTTTTGCAATATTAACGTTATTTCTCCTCTATTCCAGTCGCGTCCCTTCGTCTACCTAGGCATAAATACGAGTGGGTGCGCTCTTATGTTAGGATTTGGATTAAAATGTCTTCAGATAAAATTAGGAGGACTTACAGATCTAACTTTGAGACATTGTTTCATCGAATTTTCTCATTCCTAGCCTGAGTTATGATTTTTGCAATATTATCATTTATTCTCCATCATTCCAGTCGCGACCATTCAGTAGCTCGAGGTAATCTGTGTATAGCTCTAGCATCTAGGCAGTATTTGGCCTCAACCTCAACATAGAAGTTGTAGCTAACGTCCGACTCGGAATTATGGCCTTGGTTTCAGGTCATTTGATTAACCACAGACGAAGTTATGAATTTCTCATTAATTACATATGAGTTCTCCTTTCAGTCACACCTCTTTCGTGATAGCTAGCAGCCAAAGGGCATAGAACCCTGGGTTTTGATGCGAATTGGGCTTCCATCCCAACAAAAGAGTTTGGTTTAAGGGCCCAATCTTTCTAATGAGCCTAGTTTCATCCCATTTGGTTGACTGTGGACCAACATATCCTTATTTTAACGGGTGGCTGTGTTTTCTGTAATTATTTCGACCCATTATCACAAACTCCCTCTTAACCTCTGTTAGACCCATTGTTTGGAAGTTATACTCTTCACAAAAGATGTTCCTTACCCAATGGTCATTGCATGGGCTTTGGTTTCACCTAATTCTGATCTTTCTATGTTAAATTACAAATTTTCTAAGGGTTCTTCAATAATCTATCTAGGTTCCTAGCTCATTGAGTTTGTGGGTCCGAATTGTACACAATTGGGCCAGTGCCCAATTGGTGGTCATAACAGGGAGATTAGCGGAAATGAGAATGATCCTAGGGTCCTCTTCAGTTCCAAGATTTATTTCTTTCGTAGACTCATCCACTGTTGACGACGGCTCATCGAACCTCTTCAGTCCTTGTGCGTATAAGTCGATAGTGTCATCCACGTCGTTGTCCTCAAAATCGACCGGGTCTTTCTCATCCACGATCTCATAAACACCTAGTCCGTCATCACTCCACACCCCTTCTTGCCTCTCATCGTCCTCTACGATGATGGCTATTTCTACGAACTCTGGGCACCTAAAGAGGGCATGACAATGTTGAGCTAAATCATGGAGAAATCTATCAGGAACGGATTTGGAGTGACGCGTCATTGGGTGCATCGCAAGCGTAGAGGGACTAGCAACTTTAGAACAAGAACCTACTTCAATAGACTCTACTACCCTAGGAGACTCGACAGACTGTAATCCTAACTTAGGAGGGACAGAATTAAGCAAACCTAATGGAAGAGGATCAGGGGCCTCGTGCCCCTTGGAGGAAGATAAATCGAAAATGGCATTGTTCTCAACCGAAATCTCCATTTGAAAAATGGCATTTTTTTGGAGACTGGTGGAGAGCATGTAACAAGAAGGATCGGAGGGGGAAGGAGGAGGAGGAAGTGTGAGGGGGAAGAGAGATGGAAAAAGAATATCAAAGAAAGGATCGGAGGTGGAGAACCACATGGTTGTGTGATCAATTGGTGGGCAGCGCCCATATGGACATGTCACAACTGAAAACTCAGTTGGCATTTCTACCAACAATGGATCAATCATGATTGGAGGTGAGCAGGGTATAAACTCCAGCTTTTGGAAAAGGGAAGTAAGGCGGGAAGGAGACCAAGAAAAGGCAACAAGGGAGCTACCCTCTTCTTGCGGACTCTGGGCTGGCTTCCCAAGAAAGTATTCCACAACCCGCATTTCTGGCTTCACTGGACAGCTTTCTTCATGAAACAACTTTTCAAAATCTTCACAGAAGTCCTTCATATCATCTACTGGCCCCTTCGGTGGTGGTGACGGGCCAGAAACAGTACAAGCAGCATCACCCCTCACATCAGAACAGGGCGGCATCTTCAGGGTTCCCAGCTGTAATGGGCCCTTCACAAAGTGTTGGCAGTAGTCCAAGGTCAATGGCCCTGAGTCTCCCAGGACTGATATTAAGGATTCTCGATATCCGAGGCCCCTCCTACTCATTTTTCTGCCCCTCGGGATGGGCTTGGTTCGCCCCTATAACTGGACACCGAGACCTTTGCCTTGTTGATAACCTAACTTTAAGATCATGTTCCAGCCCATATGATCTCTCATCCTGGGCTTCACTTTGACATCAATTGGCGCGACGGCCGGTCGGCATTGTGCAGAGGCCCATGGGAAATCGAGGTCCATTATAGAAATGACGGGCTTGTTACTGGGCCAGAGAGTTGGCAATATCTTTTTGGAAATGGCCTCAACTATCTGGACTGTGGATATGCTCTTAACTTTCACCACCCGCCCCTGGAATGAGAACATTAGGCACTAGTGGGCAGTAGATGGTACAGCGTGGAGGTTGTCAATCCACAGACGACCTAAAATTGCCTTAAACATCGGGTCAATGTCCAGCACATAAAATTCCACGGGCATCGTCAACGGCCCAAGCTCAGCTTGGATAGTTATCACCCCGTGACAGGCCCTCCTTGAGTTGTCATAAGCTACAATAGTAGTCGGTGTAGGCCTTAACAAATCTTCAGAAATGTTACATGCACATAGGGTGCTAAGGGGGCAAACATTTATAGAGGCTCCCGTGTTGACCAAAGCCGCATCAATAGTCACTTTATTCAAGGTGATGGAGATGCAGAGCGGCATTTGGCATGCCTCGGGAGGTGCCAATTTAGACTCAGAAAAGGAAATGGCCGGCCATTTGGTGAGTGTGGCCAATGCTGATGGCAGACTGTCTACCGCCATATCCTCGTTTACCAGGACCTTCTGCAAGAAGTCCCTTAAAGCATCTTGGTGTAACTTCGACCTCTTAATCAACTCGAGAACTGATATCTTGGCCAGCATTCGATCCAAGTGGTGCAATAAATCATATTGTGTGCCCGACAACGGGTCCACTTCTTCTAGATGAACAGCCTGCTGTGGGAACTGGGGATTGGGTGAAGGCGCACTAGTGGTGGGATAGCTGCAGTGAAACAGGCGCCCGCTCCGGAGGGCTAGGTTATGTGCCAGCACGGCATCGGATGGACTCATGGTGGGTGGTTTGATGAGTCCAACAGGGTGGACAAAAGTGGTGGAAGTAGAGGTCGCGGGTAAAATGGGAGTAATGACGGGAGAGGCAGGTTTAGCAGGCGTCGGGAGAACAATGGGTGAAGGGTTAGGCAGAGGGGTGGCAATGGAGGGTGTAGTGGGTGTTGGCGTGAAGACGGGTGAAGTGTTGGGCAATACAGAGGGTAAGAAGAGGGGTTTAGCAAGCGTGATGGAGGTTGTAATGGCGGGTTGAAGGATAACGGGGGTAGAAGGCGAAGGAGAGTTGCGGTAGGTATGGTGGAGGGCCTTGAGTTGGGCTGACGAATCATCATCATAAGACCACCCAACATTGGGAGCTGGGTGGTGAACAATATTGACCTGAGCCGGTGCCGGCGGCTGAGGTTGTGGAGCGGGCGGATGGTTGGGCATCGGATTCTGATGAATCCCCAATTCCTGTGCAGGCTGCTGTTGCTACGGTGCTGGCTATGGTGCTGGCTGCTGTTGCTGGCGCGACTGCTATCTTATCTCTTTATTATCTGCGATGACCTTGCGCATCTCAGCCCAATCGATGCGCTGCCCTTCATGCAGGTCATAGACAAGGTCTCTGAACTGGAAACATCTTTCAATTGTGTGCCCGGGCTGTCGGTGGAAAATGCAGTACCTTGACTGGTCGACGTCCGGGTTCCAATTCAGTCGTTTGGTGGAGGGACGTTATGGTATTATGGCGGGTAAAGCCCTTATGGACATGAGGGCAAAGAAGATATCTGGAAGGGTTTCTGGCAATGGAGGGTACTGGGCTCTCTTGGAACCCGGACGCGTAGATGCATAGCCGTTTGGTGGAGGGACGTTATGGTATTATGGCGGCTGTTGTGGTTGTTGGGGAGCGGGGAAGGATGGTTGGGCATTTTGGGGAGCGGGGAACTGAGGGTTGCGTGGAGGTTGCTGGAAGCGAGGTGGAGCGGACTGGTTGGCGGGTTGGAAATTGACGGCTTGCACCTAATTGTTGGTTTGGACCCCCTCGATGACTCGCCCCTGTGGCTTTTTGGTGTACTTGGGCTTCTGGGGTTCAAAGAGGGTGTGGATGGGGGAGTCCTTAAATTGGGTCTGGATGAACCTAGCCCTATTGTACAACTGGTGCATGCTAGCAATGTCGTTCATGGCCAAAATGTTCCTGAAGGTAGGGGTGGCATTTGAAATGAGGAGTTTGACCTTCTCCTCCTCCGGGACATGACATGGCACACGAGAACCATCTGCCTCCATCTGTCAGCATATGTTGAGAAATCTTCATCAGTCTTCATCTTCTCGACTACCAGATCAGTGAATGAATATTCCGGGCCAACCTGGTTTTGAAATCTCTGAATGAATTTCTCCTTCATGACCTTAAAACTCTCTGCATCCTCCAGTGGCAGGGCATAGAACCACTCCAAGGTGACCCCGTCCAATGAGCATCGGAACAGATATGCCATGAGGCGATCGTCGTACTGAAACTGCGCCGACTCATATAGAAAGTCCCTCACATGGATGTAGGGATTACTATTCCCATCGTACTTTCGGTACGTAGGGAGCTCTTACTAAGAAGGGAAACGAATGTTATGGAAGCTGGGAACTGGGACATCAACCAAAGACTGTGGGGAGGTCAAGTTGTTGCTGCATGGTAGCCCACTTATCGAGGAGCTCTCGCTCCCAGGATGGAGGAGGTAAAGCAAGAGGGGTGGACCCAGTGTGAGGGGCCGAAGGATAAGCAGATATAAGGGGAAGCCCATAAGAGGGATATTGGGCAAAGGAAGGACCCATACCCGCGTGAGTCAAGTGGGCAGCCCCAGCCTAAGGGTGCAAGAGGTCAACTGGGCCTACAAGGGCCGGCGGTACTAATGGGATGGACTGATAAGGATCAACCTGAGAATATGGAAGGAACCCAACCTTCCCTTTGTCGAGAACCTGATGGGCCGAGTTGGAGAACTGGCCTGCCTCTAAATTGGGAAAATGAAGAACCCTGGGTTGGACCGGGGTTAGATCAATTGAAGCAGCAGAAGAAGCTCCAGGCCCATTAATCATGGACTGGGAAGCAGAGGTGGCAGCAAGACCCGGAAAAATAGAGGATGATGGGGCATCTGACCCCTGCAAGGCCTGCCGAAGGACCTGAAGCTGGGCCGGATCTAGTTGGGCGATCATCTGGAGGATGTGACTGGCAGACCCTTGAGTAGGAGGATTGACAAGGGACGGTTGACCACCCTCCATGGCAGCAGATAATGGAGGGGCGGACTCCTAAATAATGACCCTGAGCGTGTCCTCTAGAAGGCCCTAAGGAAGGGAGTCCTCGTGGAGCTGAGAGAAGTCGTAAGATGACATGGTGAAATCGAACAGTGGATTAAGGTAGGAGATGAAAGAGGGATTGCCTCTAGAAAAAGATCCTACGAACGGAAAACAACTCCACATGCAATGTGGTACCTAACACAAAGATGACAACACAAAACAATAAACACACTTAATGGGATGAATGACAAAGATGCACAATCAAGAAAGGGGAGGAGAGGCAACCAAAATCAACCAAGTTTGTAATGATGCGTGCAAAATTTTTAATATGTTTTCCCCTTTGGAACCTTAATGATTTGAATTAGATTAAAGTTCTCTCCAAAATAGGAATCCTAAATGGGGTGGATTTGAGGACTTGGTTGACTCTATGTGTACACCGTCTCTCACGGATGCAACCTAAACACGGTATGGCAAAGGTACAACCTGTCTGGAGTCCGTGTGGGAATCCGCGGCTCACGGGGGCTTACGGAGGTCCCAGATAGGATCACCTAGTCGGCTCCAAGGAATATGGAGGCGAGAGGATCTCCTACCAAGGTAGGTATGCAACTACTATGGTAAAAATATATGATCCTATGTGCACCAGAGTGCATGCAAATTGTAGCCTAAAACTAACAAGCAATGTTCAAACAATGCTACAAATATGGCAACAATAGTATAGGCATAAATGATAACCAGTGGGAGATAAAATAGCACCCAAAACAAGTAGCAAGATGATAGAGAATAAAGCACAAGTGTCAATCTCGGGATGCACTGTAATGAAATAGCGCTCTGATGGGAGACTGCACAGGGAGTGGGGTGGTCCTGGGAAGATCGCAATATGCCAGGGAGCAGTGAGCACAAATGACAGAGATTGAATTGAGCAGTAATAGAGTGGACTAGGAACGTACCTGAGCGAGATAAGCGGTCTGAAGATGACCGTCACCTGTATAAAAATGGCCCTGATAGGACCGCAACAAGTAACAGACACAAAAAAAGGCAAATGACAGGGACAAAGGGAATGGACGTACTTGACACAGAATAAAGTGGTCTATCGACCGACCGCTTGATGACAGAAATAGCCCGCAGAGGACCGCAATCAATCCAGAGAATAGAAAATGATAGGAGATGAAACGAAAAATCCATGGAGACCCAAAAATGACTCAAATCAGCACAGAGAAGTAGGTCAACCATCTCAGAAGCACGATGGGCACAAGGTGTCCCACCGTGATTGCCAAAAAAGGGATGTAGATATTCTTTATCCAAAAGAAAGATGTGTGGCGTGCGTGGATGAGAAAGTGGAAGTGATTAATATGGCATTAAATGAGACACGTGGAAGAACAAATGTCACAATGAACTCAACCACTCACACACACAATCAGATCATGATCGCCACCAAGATACCCAGTGCAGAGAGAAACGCGCTACGTACCATGGAAAATGAGATGGATGAAGACACTCGCCCAAACCAGAAACAACGCTGGAGCATGATGAAGACGGTCCTCTGACGACCGCTGAGGGGTGAGAACGGACGGACGATAGGCCGCTACCAGCACTGAACTAGAGCACGAGAAGAAGACTCGGGCGTAGGACTTGGACGATCTCTAGTTGGCCGCATGCAGAGGAGAGATGGTCTGACGGAGACTGCTATCCCTTGTAGACGGTCGAAGGCAGACGGCAACAATGTCCAGATCCTGAGCCGAGGAACTCGATCCTCCACCCCTTCCGACCGGCCAGGAGGGATGGGCCTCACGCTGAAACACTTGCTGACTTGCAAAACAACAAAAATGACAGACGAAAATGACCCCAAATTAGTTTATGAAAGTGCAATAGCTATAAATGGGAACGATGGAGGGAACACATAATCAAAAGGAGGAATACCTGGGGGTTTTGGGTTTTTAACCCCTATGGGGTGTGAAAAACAATAGGAGGGTGTGAAGATGCTAGAATGCCAGGGAAAAGCATAGAGAAAAGTGAAGAAAAACGGAGATAGAATGACTAAAAATGTGACCAAAATGGCATGAACTACGACCCAAAAACACAACAAAACCAACTACTCCCTGGACCAAAGGCTTAGGGGACGTAGAAAGCCTTTCTCCCTGACTGGATTTCACTTCGGAAAGCAACAGCACTTCGACGTGAACTCCAGAATCTCCACCCTTGCGGCCATGAGCCAAGGGTTCTATTTATAGACCCTCGAAACCCTAGCTCGAATGGAGGACTTTTGGGTGGGAATTAGACCTGGATTCTGTTGAATAAAACGGAGACAATACTCCCAATTTTTATCATGTTTAAACGCCGCTCAATTTGGCTAAGAATCGGCAGAGAAATCTGTGGATCAAGCAAGGGGTTTGACCACGGATAGAGAGAGAAACCGCCCGTCGACGCAGGAATCTCAGCTGATAAAAACGGCCTTACGACAGACCGCCCAGAATGCTAAGCGGCCCATCAAATGACCGTTATGCATCTGGTCGTTAGAAATTAAAAATATGATAAATATGCCCATTTATCCAAAGAGCAAGTCAAAGAAGAACTCCCACCAAGTGGAAACGATCTTTTGACAGACCGCCAGTTAGAGCAAAGGTCTATCGCTTGACCGCCTATACCCTGGTCATTGAAAAAAAATGAAAACAAGATAAATATGCTTAATTATCTGCTGACCAAGTCAAACGAGAATTCTCACCAAGTAGAAACGGTTCTTCGGTAGACCGCCATATTTATGGGACGGTCTATCGTGAGACTGTTTACAAAACAACAGGTCGACCCATGAAGGTCGATGCAATTCAGAGACAAGTCGATGAAAAAAAAGGACAGGTCGACACAGGTCAACAGAAAACGATCGTCCAATAGACCGCCACATTCATGAAACGGTCTATCGTGAGACCGTTATGAGGTGGTCGTTGGAAAACAGAATAAATGAGATAAATGTGTTCGCTTATCCAATGACCAAGTTCAATGAAGCTCGTTAAGCCCAAAACTTGAGACATTATGTGAGCAGGCCCAGCCAGGGAGAAAGTACCCATAAAATGGGCCTAAAACCATCTAGAAACGGCCCAATGAGTGATGGAGGACTTGGGACATGATAAATAAAGGCAAGAAAGTAACCTAACTCAAAGGTATAAAACATGTGTCAACACCACCAGCATCAAGTCAGCAACGGCCAAACAGTAATAGTAGAAACATCAGAATCAAACTACATCAGCCAAAGCATCACAAACATAAGGCAACAGCAACATCAGTTGTGACAATGAGCAGGAGAAGTAGCCACAGCAGCAACAATTGTAACAGCAGCAGCAACAAAGGTTGTCTTCTCTAGACCAATTTAAGTATGTCAACATACATGTAGCATTAGCCATTGCAGGAACAAGGGTTTGGCAGGCAGAAGGTCGACCCCAGGAGTTGACCCCCTTTTGTCTGAGTTTTGTTCTGCCTAGTCATTTAACTAAATGCTTGGAAATTGTCAAGAGTTGACCCTGACGGTCGACCCATTCTGTAACGAGATTCATGTAAGCAGCGGGTCCCACTGGGCTCATGATCCAAACTCCAATTATTGGCACATGATCCCAGGCATGTGCCTTGGGTTCTAGAAAGCACACAAGAGAGAATATTCACCTTTTACATGTGGACCTATCAGAAAAAGGTGTTATCTATTAGCTTGTTGCCTTGGAGAAGAAGTAACAATGTGCGTGAGAGTTTGTGTGAGCTTCTTCGAAGGGCCAATCATTGGCCATCGTACGTTAGATCTGGAGCCTTCTAAGGATCTGAACGACCCAAATTACATCTTCCAAACTGAAGGACTCGGATTAAATCATCTTCATATAAATACAACATGATGGTCTTCTGAGAAGACTGACGAGCATATTTAGACGCAGCAGAAACTCAAGTGATTAGAAGATCAGTTCGTCCAGAGAAAGAGAAAAGAAAAAAAGAGAAGCAGTGAGCCACTAGAGAGTATCTGAAAAGCGGAAGAAGAGATTTGGGGGAGAGGAAAGAGAAGAGAAAAGAGAGAGGAAATCATCATCGTGCTGCAAGAAAGCAGAGCATCGGATATTATAGTCAAAGTGCTTCTTTAGAAGCTACAATGTTTTTGTTTGTTCTTTTGTTTTCTTTTGTTTCATTTCTAAACTTTGAATCTTACATTTGTGTGTGTAACTATGCTATGTTGGCATAGACTCAGCTTGGCTGAGCACAGTTGTGTGTGTGTGTGTGCTGCTGGGTTTTAGATCCAGAGCGTTTGGGGTTTGTCCCCGTGTCTTGCTGTGTAAATAGCGTGAGGAATGTTCTCCTCATGGGGAACTTGCTCCCCGTGTGTGTGCAGGTGTTAGCTTGCGTGTGTGGTTGGTGTTGTACCCCGTGCGCTTCATTGTGAATCGAGTGAAGCCTCACTCGGTTGAGTGAGGGGTGGACGTAGGGAGCCCGGTGTGGTCCCGAACCACCTTTAAAATCACTATTCAAATGTGTGAATGCCTGTGCGTTTGATCCTTCTCTTCTGCCCCATTCACAGGTACTCAGTTGTATTAAAATGAATGAATACTGATCTAGAGGGGGTGTGAATAGATCTACCCCAAATTCTAATTGATTTACAGCAATTTAAAAGAAATGCAGAATTAGGAATGAACTACTACAAATCACACTACTAAACCAAAATGAATAATCATCTATAGAAGCAACAGTTCACTGAATTGATAACTCAGTATAGTACAAGACGAAGGGTTGATTAGATAATCTCCTCACGCAAGGGTCAATTTTCCAGATAGATTTAATCTATCCTTCTAACATTGTCTTTTTATATACAACTGAGTTATCTATTATAAACTAGAATTATGATGAAGAAATTCAACTCAATTTAGAATAGATTCAGACTTCAGCGAACAGGCACAGTTAATAGCGATCAATCGAATATTGAAGACTTCAAATGAAAATGCAGACAGATCAGAGAAATTTGTACTGTGCTTTCCTAGGCATTCATCTAGTCAAGCAGCAAAAAGCAGATAAGTAGACACACAATGAACAAAGCAATTTTAGGTGGTTCAATCTCAAGCTCGAGATCTATAGCCACCCCTTACTCAACTGAGTAAGACTTACTACTGACTCACAGCTTGAATTTGCTGATCCACAACTTCGGGGACTAGATCCCTACAATCCGCTGAACTTCACAACTTACTGGACCGCTGATTCACAACTTTAACCGCTGAGCTTCACAGCTTGCTGTCTGAGGATTCAACCTCGCATGCTGAGCTTCACAGCTTGCTGTCTGAGGATTCAACCTCGCATGCTAAGCTTCACAGCTTGCTCTGTTGATACACAGCTTACAAGAGATTTGAAAAGAAAAATGTGAAATAAAGAATGATAACATGAATGCAAATGTAGCTCACAATTGAGAAATTCGACTCTGGATCTGATCCAGTAGTTGAGATACAACTCACTCAGATAGCAGACATTCCGATACTCTATTTTCCCTCAACTCGCTGCAACTAGGTTTCACAAACTTCCTCTCTGATTCCTTTCTTAATCAGTTGCTCTCCTTCTCTCTGCTTCTCTAGTTCTCAAACACTACTTTTAATCTTCTCTATCCTCGCTCTTTTCACTCTGGAATTTTTGGCTACAGTGGCTCTCTTCTTCTTTGTCTTCTTTATCTTCTATATTTTCTTCTTTTTCAGTTGAGCGATTAGGCCTCTACTTATAGGCTCGAAAGATATTGGGCACGTGGAAAACACGTTCCCGCCCAAGGAATTTTGAAATAGTTCGTTGCTGGATGTTCACGTGTCTCACGTTGAAGGTTCGCTTTCCACGTGGCTGAATTTCCAGTTGAGACTTGCCTTGGATCACGTGTCTATGGATAAAGACATCGAGCCACATTACCATACTGAGTGTAAGGCATGCTGCCTTTCATATGTTCGATCCAGGGTCTTTCTGTGACTTTAGTCCCTGTTAATTTGAACATAAGACATAAAGCATTTTGTCAGTCACTCTATAAGCATGAGTGGATAACTAATATGCACCGACCTATTGAGATAAGAGCCACAGTACATAAATATATTTTAGGCAAGTTGAAAGATGAACAGACTTGAGTAAGCATTATACACATATGATGCAATGACATGATATGAAACCTTGACACACTAGCATCGACCTTCTACTGGTATGCTCAGACCTTAAAGATGCATGTGCTCCGACTTGAGTGCATATGCTTAGACTTTATTGTGCAAGCTAGCACATATGCTCAAACCTAAAATTGCACGTATGCTCAAACCTTAGTTAGGTGCACCGACCTGCATAACTAGACTATGCGCATGTGCTTTGACTTGAAAGAAGATGCTTAGACGTGAAATCCAGCATGTGCTCTGACTTTGAGCATGCATATACTCAGACTTGTATGAGTATGGTATGACCTAGGTGAAGATGCTCAGACCTTCATGCTGCATGTGCTCAGACTTTGAGTGTGCATATGCTCAGACTTGTATGAGAATGCTCTGACCTATGTGAAGATGCTCAAACCTTCTTGCTGCATGCGCTTAGACTTTATATGCAGCACTGAACATGTGCACCAACCTTAGTATGCAACAATGACAAAGTGCACCGACCTTAGTCTGTACAAGTGACTATGTGCACCGACCTTTGTATGCAACGATAACAATGTGCACCGACTTTAGTCTGTACAAATGACTATGTGCACCGACCTTATGCACTTATATGCAGACCTGCACTGACCTTCATATGCGACATGTATGAACATGCACCGACCTGCTTATGCAACACTATGCGCATGCACTGACCTTCTTATATAGCATGTATGAACATGCATCGACCTTAGTGAAAAACACATACATGAGAAGCTATAAGATACTAACAGTGTTGCCCTAATGAAGAGTACATTCAGAGTATTGTTGCCAAAAGCTGAAGACAAAAAGTAATGTTGCCAATCATCAAAACTTAATAAGAAATTAAATTCAGAGAATCAAGTTAAAGGCGACACAACATGAGACACACATTATCCCACACAATCTCCCCATAACGTTCTCTCCCTTTTTGATGATGGCAACACATTAAACTTTGATATGCATTTTGATGGCAACAATGAATTTATTAAGATTCAGAAACGTGTACACTATGCAGAAAATGCAGCTACTGCAATTATCAAACTCTTCCCAGGCTAATATGATACCTTAAAATTTTTCAAAGAAAATCTCTCCCCCTATGCCCTTTGCGTACCCCATCAAAAACCCATCACAAACCATCAAAAACTATATTATCCCCTTTTGCCCTCAGCAAACAAAGAAATCGTAGAGATGAGAAAAGACATGATAGCATCATGAAGGAGGAAAGAACAAGAGAATTTTGATTGACATTCTGAGTTATAGTTCATTAGGCTAAGCAGATAGAGCTCAAAATCTTCAGATATATGATTCTATGTACTGCATTCTTGATAGAATTCTAGTTTAATAGTAATAAAGATTAGAGTGTATCCACTGGACTCCTGAATAAGTCTGTAAAAACCTTTAATAGCAATAAACCAGAATCACATTAGACATGAAAGAATTGGCCCTACTATATCCTACTTGGTCAAAAATCTGTGAATTTCTTTATGAGTGACAAGGATATGTATTGAGGTTAAACAATTTGACATTTCTGAATTTCACTTTAGGGTTACAGCAGAGGCATTATTTATCTTATTGTTTCCATAATTTTGAACAATTAGGTATCATCTATGCCTTTTATCATAAGGGTACATGTTGATTAGACGTCAGTACCCGTAGTTACTCAGCAAAATATACCATCCTGTTTCATATATCAAAATAGTAGAAATAGTTTACACCTTTTTACATAAGGGTACACGTTTATCTGACGCTAGTACCCCTAGGTAGTCAATGAACCATACTGTTTTGACCTTTGAACAGAGATAACTTGAAGCACTTCATGACATAAGTTTTTTTCTATTACTATGATGAAGTACCCAGTTTCTCAGTGCATTCAATCATTGCTCTACCCGTACATATTTTGACTTATTTTCATAATATTGTTGCCCTTTGTATTTAGAAAGACTTGTTTAAAAATAATACTTATTCCAAGTTTCTCAACCAAGAAATCATTAATCCAAGAACTTTTAGATATTTGAAGACTTTATCAGTCATGTTATGAGAAAAATGGTTGAGAGCTATTAATTATGATAAACAAACTAGTTCATTGAATTCAGTCTCTAAAATTTATAAATTTTAACCATCAGTTCATTCATGAAACAATAGAGGATTCTTATAAAAGAAGATTTATGATTTTAGTAGCTTAGAATGATGAACCGATTATCAGATTGTCATTATTTCAGAGGCACAAAATTTCAAGGACTTTCCAAGAGATTGAATTCAATGAATGAATTGTAAGGAATTAATAAGAATTTCCATGATCAGGAGAACAAAGTCAGGTTTTTCAGAATTTAAATCTGGACTGATGAGAGATCACATGATCTGACTCAAAATTTTTATTAACTCCCCCTATGAACATGAAAGAAACTCCCCCTGCCTATATGAATTGATATTTAGACACAACATGTGGAGTTAAGGACTCAGAAAAGCTCTTGATTTAGGATACTTGGCAGAGGATTGGCCTCTACACATAGTATGGGTTTCCAAACAAAAATTAATTTATCCTTCTACCATCATACCATTTATATACCTCTGAGAACAAGATGGACATGATGCAAAGAATATTTTTGACACTGACTCTCCCTAACTAGATGCACTTATTGCTGGACATATCAATTTAGGCACATAAGAATGAAACTATCACAGTCATTTATCTAAACAGACATTCATGCAGTAAATTTGCAAATACCAAGTTCTCTTCTAAAAAACTTAAATCTTTCATTACCAAGAGGCTTGGTAAAAATGTCAGTAATTTATTTTTCTGACTCAATGAATTCTAATTCAATTTCCTTTTTATTTACTTCATCTCTTAGAAAATGATGTTTTATTTCAATGTGCTTAGTCCATGAATGGTGAACTGGATTTTTAGTAAGAGAAATAGCACTGGTGTTATCATAAAGAATTGTAATACAACCAAGGTTAATGTGATAGTCAATAAGCTGGTGCTTAATCCAGAGGACTTGGGCTACACAGTTTCCTGCTGCCACATACTCTGCCTCTGCAGTGGATAAGGTAATGATATATTGTTTCTTAGATGCCCAAGATACTAGACAACTACTTAGATATTACAATATCTACTAGTGCTTTTCCTATCTATCCTACACCCTGCATAATCTGCATCAGTGTAAGCTATGAGGTCTAACTCACACCTAGCAGGATACCATAAACCTAAGTCTAGGGTGCCCGATAGATACCTAAAGATCCTTTTTACAACTATCATATGTGATTCCTTAGGTCTAGCTTGAAAATGTGCACACAAACACACTGAAAATTGAATATCAGGGCGAGATGTAGTAAGATATAACAAGGATCCGATCATACCTCTGTAGAGTTTGGTGTCTACCAATTTACCTTCAGGGTTAGCATCAAGGCTGGTTGATATGACCATCGGTGCAGTTATGGCTTTGAGGTTTTCCATCTTGAATTTCTTCAGTAGATCCTTGATATATTTCTCTTGGGTTATGAATGTCCCTTCTTTAGTCTGACAGACCTGCAATCCAAGAAAGAATTTTAATTCTCCCATTGAACTCATTTCAAATTCAGTAGTCATTAATTCAGAAAACTCCTCACACATAGATGGCTTGGTTGACCCAAACACTATATCATCTACATAGATCTGAACAACCAAAATATCTTTATCACATACCTTTGTGAATAATGTCTGGTCAACCTTACTGCTGGAGAATCCTTTATCTATGAGGAATTTGCTCAGTCTGTCATACCAAGCTCGGGGAGCTTGCTTCAATCCATAGAGTGCCTTATCAAGCTTATAAACATGGTCCGGAAAGTCAAGACACTCAAAACCACAGGGTTGTTTTACAAAAACATCCTCTTTTATTTCACCATTTAAAAATGCAGATTTAACATCCATTTGTTGGAGAGTTATTCTTAAACTGCATGCAATTGCCAAAAGAATCCTAATGGCGTCTAGCCTAGCTACAGGGGCAAACGATTCTTCAAAGTCAATGCCGACTCTTGATTATACCCCTGAGCTACAAGCCTGGCTTTATTTCTGACTATATTCCCCTGCTCATTAGTTTTATTTTGAAAGACCCATTTAGTACCTATAACATTGCCATGTGTGGGTTTAGGAACTAAGTGCCAGAGCTTGTTCCTATCAAATTGACTAAGTTCATCATGCATGGCATTTATCCAATGTTCATCCTGTAGGGCACTTTCTATATTCTTTGGTTCTATTTGTGAAACTAAAGCAAATGAGTTCAATTCATTTTCAATTCTGAAATGTGCTCTTGTTCTAAGGGGTTCATTCAAATTACCAATTATGTTTTCTAAAGGATGATCTCTGGGAAATCTAACATTGGTAACCTGATTACTTGGATGTTCATTTACCTCCCCCTGAGCATCAGATCCTTCAGCTTCAACCTCTTCTGCAGATTCTTCATTTTGTTCTTCTTTGGTTTCCAAGATATCTCCATCAACTTTGTCCCTATATAAGCCAGTTTCAGTCTTAATTACAAATTCATCAAAAATAATATGTGGAGATTCCTCAACAACCTGAGAATTAATATTGTATATCCTATAAGCTCTGGACAGTTCAGAATAACCTAGAAAAATTCCAGGCTCACTTTTAGGTTCAAATTTATCAAGGTCTCGTTTAGAGTTGACATGAATAAAACATTTGCAACCGAAAAACTTGAAATGTGCTAGAAAAGGCTTCTTACTCTTAAGAATCTCATAAGGAGTCATTTGTGTAGAGGGTCTTACCAGGGCTTTATTAATGATGTAACATGTAGTATTAATGGCCTCAGCCCAAAACTTCCTAGGCAAGTTCCCTTCTACCAGCATAGTCCGAGCCATCTCTACTAGTGTTCAGTTTCTCCTTTCCACCAATCCATTCTGCTCTAGAGTCCTTGGTGAGGAGAACCTATGATTGATGCCATTTTCCCTACAGAAATTATCAAATTGTGAGTTTACAAACACACCTCCATGGTCAAACAAAATATTAGAAATAGGCTATTCACATGTCTATTTTATTTTATGAAAGAACTCCTGAAATTCCTCAAATGCATCATTTTTGTGAGACAAGAAAAATACATAAAGTAAATCTAGAAAAATCATCAACTAACACAAAACCATATCTTTTTCCAGATAAGCTAACTAATCTAATGGGTCCAAATAAATCCATGTGAATTAGCTCATAAGGTTTAGAAGATAAGTTTTCAGTTCTGGACTTTCTGGTTTGTTTACATTAGGTGCATGTCTCACAAATTTTATTATCCTGTTTGAAAGATATTTCAGGAAGACCTTTCACCATGTAATGTTTATTCAATTTATGAAGCACACTATAGCTGGCATAACCTAACCTACGATGCCACAGGTAGGCTAAGTCATCCTTATTGACTGTTAGACATAGATTGGTGTGTGCTACATCATCTAAATCTACCATATAGATGTTATTTACTCTCTTGCCAATAAATTTCACAGATTCAGAACTGGGTTCAAAAATAGTGCATGCAAGAGAATCAAAAATAACTTGATGGCCTTTATCACAAAGCTAACTAATACTAAGTAAATTATAAGCTAGCCCTTCAACTAATAGAACTTCTTCAATAAAACAGGAAGATCACTTACCAACATTTCTGACCTAATAATCCTTCCCTTGGTATTACCTCCAAATGTAACATGACCAGCATCTTTCTTTACTAACATGCAGAATTTTCTTTTATCCCCGGTCATGTGCCTGGAGCAGCCATTGTCAAGATACCATTTGTTCTGGTTGGCCGCCAGGCATGCCTGCAAACAAAATCAAGGGGAAAATTTTGGAACCCAAAAATTTTTGGGCCCCATACTAATAGTCAAATAATGCAAGCAGGATAGAAGGTGTTTTGGAATCCACATTTGATTTGTTGTCTTCAATTAAGTTGTGGATTTCTTTACTTTCTGTTTATTCTGTCTCACATTAGCATTTTGAACTTTGGTTGGTAGCTTCTGTGGTTTTGAATTCTTATTATCAGCCTGAAAATTTTCGTGCCAGTGATTAACCCAATGAACATTAGAATGACAGTGTCCTGTGTGGGTCCTAGGCTGACCAGACATAAAGTGAACAAAGCTATGAAAGTTCTGGTTTCTGAAATTCCTCAACCTAGGTTGCTCAAGGGTGTTCTAGGATTGAGGTTTATGTTTTTGACTAGAATGTGACTGCTACACTGACCTCCGGTTGGGACTGCCTCGACCTATCTTACCAGAGTGGTAATAATGAGGGTTGTGAAATGAAGAATAGGTCTGTGCACCATGGTGGTAGCTTCGACCTGAGGTGTCCCTGCTCAGACCTGGATTTCTAAAGGTTCTAAACCCATAAGAAGCTTCTTTGACCTTTCTGTGGATACTAGGATGTTTTGGTCTGGGGTTTTCCTTGGACTTTATCTTTAGTATACTGACCCGTAACCTGTCCTCTAGATTGAGGTGTAGTAGATTGTGTGCATGATCCACTAGATAGCTCAACCTTTCCTTTACCCTTGTCCTTGGCACTGGGCTTGTTCTGATTGACATTTTTCACAGAATTTTTGTTGTTGCTCTCTTCAGGGTTCATTCTTATTAGAGGTTTGAATTTTGATGTTCCATTCTCAACAACGAATGTCATGATTTTTACATCAAGCCTCTTTTTATTTGTTGGATTGAAACCCAATCCTTCCCTTCTGAAATTTACCCTTGTTCCCAGAATGACATTTAGATTATCAGTTCCCTGGGTCATGCCTTTAAGGGGTTGGTGTTTATCCTTATTCTCCTTCTCTAGATTTCCAATTGTCTCTTTCAATTTATTATTCACTCCAACAATAACATCATATTTTTCCATAGTAGTTTTGGTTTCTTCCTCAAATTTTTGCATTTTAATCTTCAATTCATCAATCACATCTTTTAGATTCTCATTTTCATTTCTCATGTCAGCTAAAGAAATTTTCAAGTTATTACATTCAGTAAGAGATTTCTTTAAACTAACATTTTCTGTTTCTAGACAAGTGATTTTATCATTCAGAGATGTATCATTCACTAAAGAAGTTATTCTTCTTTTCAAATGCCTATTTTCCCTAAGCACATCATCATACTTATCTAAGATCTCTACATAAGCATCTTCCCAGTCAAGATGAGTATAATTCTCGAATGGGGAAGTTACCTCTTCTTCATCCTCCTTCTCATCATCTTTGGCCATTACGCATAGTCTGTCTTCTTTGTCACTGTCTGATGTGCTGCTTTGACTGCCCTCGTCCTCATCACTCCAGGTGCTGATCATTGTTTTTGCTTTCTTATTCTTCAACCAGAATTTTTCTTTCTATAGCTCGGGACAGTCTGCCTTCAGATGACCAACTTTCCTGCAATTGTAACAAACATTAGCATTAGTTTTCTTGATAGTTTCAGATCTATATTTTGACTGCTTCTTCTCAGAATAATATTTTCTTCTAAATCCTTTTCCTTCCTTTCTAAGAAACTTCTTAAACTTTCTCATAAGCATGGAAAACTCATCTGCATCTTCTTCTAAGCTTGAAGAACTGTGTTCACTTGAGGAACCTTTGCTGCTAGACGTTACTTTCAATGCAAGCGGTTTCCTCTTCTTTTCCGACTCATGCACTCTATTAAGATTCAACTCATAAGTCATGAGAGAACCAACAAGTTTGTCTACAGTGGTGGTGGCTAAGTTCCTGGACTCCTCCATAATAGTGGCCTTGGTGTGACAAATTGGAGTCAGGGACCTGAGAATTTTCCTAACTAATTCATACTCACTGTATACCTTACCTAGACTCCTCAGATTGTTGGTGATAACCATCAATCGAGCATACATCTCAGAGATGGACTCATTTAATTTCATCTTGAAGGCTTCATATTATGAAATTAACATGTTAGCCTTAGTCTCTCTCACCTGAGATGTACCCTCGTAGATTACCTCTAGCTTATCCCACATTTCCTTAGCAGTAGAAGAGGAAGAAACTCTTGAAAACTCCGTGGGATGCAGAGCGCACTGAATCGCATTGATAGCACTCCAATTCAATGTAGATCTCTGAATTTGCTCTCTGGTCCATACTTTCTCATCATCAAGGAGCTCGAATGGTCCCTTGCTCACAAATTTCCAAATCTCATAATCTTTCGCACGAAGGAAGACCTGTTTGCGATTTTTCCAATATGCATAATTATTTTCATCAAAGTAAGGAGGCATACTGTTTGAGTGATGTTCTGCGGTTAATCCTCTAGCACCCATTTCAGCTAACCTCTTCGGGATGTGAAGTCCTTAGGGAGAGTTAGGCTTTGATACCACGTGTTGAAACCAATGAATATAAATCTAGAGGGGGGGTGAATAGATCTACCCAAAATTCTAATTGATTTACAACAATTTAAAAGAAATGCGGAATTATGAATGAACTACTACAAATCACAGTACTTAACCAATATGAATAATCAACTATGGAAGCAACTGTTCACTGAATTGATAACTCAGTATAGTACCAGACGTAGGGTTGATTAGATAATCTCCTCACGCAAGGGTCAGTTTTCCAGATAGATTTAATCTATCCTTCTGACTTTGCTTTTTTATATACCACTGAGTTATCTATTATAAACTAGAATTATGATGAAGAAATTCAACTCAATTTAGAATAGATTCAGACTTCAGCGAACAAGCACAGTTAATAGCGATCAATCGAATATAGAAGACTTCAGATGAATACGTAGACATATCAGAGAAATTAGTACTCTGCTTTCCTAGGCATTCATTTAGTCAAGTAGCGAAAAGCAGATACACAACGAACGAAGAAATTTTAGGTGGTTCAATCTCGATCTCAAGATCAACATCCACCCCTTACTCAACTGAGTAAGGCTTGCAGCTGACTGACAGCTTGAATCTGCTGATCCACAGCTTCGGGGACTAGATCCCTACAATCCGTTGAGCTTCATAGCTTGCTGGATTGCTGATTCATAGCTTCAACCGCTGAGCTTCACAGCTTGCTGTCCAAGGATTCAACCTCGCCTGTTGAGCTTCACAGCTTGCTCCACTGATACACAACTTAAAAGAGATTAGAAAAGAAAAAGGTGAAATAAAGAATGATAACAGGAATGCCAATGTAGCTCACAATTGAGCAATTCGACTCTGGATCTGATCCAGTAGTCGAGATACAACTCACTCAGATAGCAGACATTCTGATACTTTATTTTCCCTCAACTCACTGCAACTGGCTTTCACAAACTTCCTCTTAGATTCCTCTCTGATTCCTTTCTTAAGTAGTTGCTCTCCTTCTCTCTACTTCTCTAGCTCTCAGACACTACTTCTAATCTTCTCTATCCTCGCTCTTTTCCCTCAGGAATTTCTGGCCACACTAGCTGTCTTCTTCTTTGTCTTCTTTGTCTTCTATATTTTCTTCTTTTTCAGTTGAGCGATCAGGCCTCTATTTATAGGCTCAAGAGATATTGGGTGTGTGGAAAACACGTTCTCGCCCGAGGAATTTTGAAAGAGTTCGTTGTTGGATGTCCACGTGTCTCACGTTGAAGGTTCGGTTTCCACGTGGCTGAATTTCCAATTGAGACTTGCCTTGGATCATATGCCTATGGATAAAGACCTCGAGCCACGTGACCATACTGAGTGTAAGGCATGCTGCCTTTCATATGTTCGATCCTAGGTCTTTCAGTGACTTAAGTCCCTGTTAATGTGAACATAAGACATAAAGAATTTTGTCAGACACTTTATAAGCATGAGTGGATAACTAATATGCACTGACCTATAGAGATAAGAGTCACAGTACATACATAGATTTCAGGCAAGTTGAAAGATGCACAGACTTGAGGAAGCATTATACACATATGATGCACTGACATGATATGAAACCTTGACACACTAGCATCGACCTTCTACTGGTATGCTCAGACCTTAAAGATGCATGTGCTTCGACTTGAGTGCATATGCTTATACTTTATAGTGCAAGCTAGCACATATGCTCAGACCTAAAATTGCACGTATGCTCAGACCTTAGTTAGGTGCACCGAACTACATAACTAGACTATGCGCATGTGCTCTAACTTGAAAGAAGATGCTCAGACGTGAAATCCTACATGTGCTCCGACTTTGTGCATGCATATGCTTAGACTTGTATGAGTATGCTCTGACATATGTGAAGATGCTCAGACCTTCATGTTTCATGTGCTCAGACTTGTATGAGTATGCTCTGACCTATGTGAAGATGCTCAGACCTTAATGCTGCATGTGCTTAGACTTTATATGCAGCACTGAACATGTGCACCGACCTTAGTATGCAACAATGATTAAGTGTACCGACCTTAGTCTGTACAAGTGACTATGTGCACCGACCTTTATGCAACGATAACAATGTGCATCGACTTTAGTCTGTACAAATGACTATGTGCACCAACCTTTGTATGCAACGATATCAATGTGCACCGACTTTAGTCTGTACAAATGACTATGTGCACTGACCTTATGCACTTATATGCAGACATGCACTGACCTTGATATGCGACATGTATGAACATGCACCGACCTGCAAATGCAACACTATGAGCATGCACCGACCTTCTTATACAGCATGTATGAACATGCACCGACCTTAGTAAGAAACACATACATGAGAAGCTATAAAGATACTAACAGTGTTGCCCTAATGAAGAGAACATTCAGAGTATTGTTGCCAAAAGTTGAAGACAAAAAGTAATGTTGCAAATCATCAAAACTTAATAAGAAATTAAATTCAGAGAATCATGTTAAAGGAGACACAACATGAGACACACAATATCCCACACAATCTCCCCACAACAAGTTGATTGTTGTTATTACAACTGAATGCAGTGTGCAACAGTCTGATCTGTGACTGAACTGCTCACTGATTATGTTTGATCTTTCTCTCACTCAGTTGACTGCTTGCAAATCAGACTATTAGCGGTTTACACTAATGTCTCTAAATGCACCAAAGATTATCACAATGGTCTGAGTGTGACCTTACTTCAGTAAGCACTAGGTGCTTGAGTTAATTTCTCTGTTTAATCTATTAAGTGATTTATTTTCTAGTGATCATCACTTTTAGTAAGTCAATCATTTCACCCACCCTCTTGATTGATGTTGCATCCGGGCCAATAGGGGTACCGACCATGACCGCATAGACGTGATTAGTCGACCGACCGCGTCTATGGGCCAGGCCCGACCGTGGTGAACAACCGAACGGTCGACCGAACTCACTGGTCAGTCGACCGAAAATGGCAGAAAACCCTCCGAACCCGACCTAGGGGTCCCATTTTCACACTTACTAGATCCCAATCGAGGGGGAAAATATTGGGGACCATTTCCCAGGTCCCAAACCACAAAATGCATAATAGAAAACGGTGAAACGTCGCCAGATCCGACGAAAACCACCACTCGCCCTAAACATGGAAAAACCACCATGGCAAGAAAAATAACCCACTCTCAGCCTCGTCTCAACCTACAAAATGTGGGGAAATGAAGTACAAGGGTCAAGGATCCATCCCCCTATCTCCATCGAAGATTTCTCACGTCGAGGATGCCAATTCCACGCGAAAACCCTCTCGAACCCACGCCGGCATCACGAACTCGCGAATGAGCCACGCCGCACGACCGCCTCGTTCTTCACTCCATCCTCACTGCTCACTCCATCCTCGCTGCTCCTCACCCCATGAGCCTCGCCGCCTAGCCCTCCTCTGCCTCCGTCGTCCGCCAGGAGAAAAGAGGGAGAGAAAGAGAGATACGTGAGGAGAGAGGGAAAGAAATAAGAAGTGAGGGGAGAGAAGGGGTGAAGGGTTTTATTTATAGGAAAACAAATTGAGATTTAAAATTCAAAAAATAGAAAATAGGAAAAACTTATCCCCATGATCCTCGAAAAATGCATAATACTCCTACAATGTCCTGGAGCCCGAAAACATGTCGGTTCACCCTACACAGGCGTCCAAAGGCTAAACCGCCAAAAATTTAAGTTAATCGTAAAACATGATCCGGGACCCACGAAAGCGCTCCGAAACCCACAAATTCCGATCCGAAAAATCCTGGGTATTACATGTTAGCTATAATGTTCTGCATAAATTAGAAAAGCATGATATGGTAAGAGGTTTGTCTAACATTTCTTTCAAAAAGAACACTAAAATTTGTGAAGCATGCTCCCTAGGAAAGTAAACTAGAAAATCCGTAAAACTTAGAAATGAGCCACTGTCATCCATGCCACTTGAATTTCTGCACATGGACTTATTTGGGTCAACTAGAACTCCCAGCATAAGTGGAAAGAGGTATGGCTTTGTCATTGTTGATGACTTCGCTCGATTTACTTGGATTTTCTTCCTAGCTCATAAAAATGAAGCATTTACTGAATTTCAGAACCTTTTTAGAAAAATAAAGCCGGAAAGAAAATTCACAATCTGCACTATTTTATCTGACCATGGAGGAGAGTTTGAAAACTCATCATTCTCTGAATTCTATAATCAAGAAGGACTGATCCACAGATTTTCCTCTCCGGGGGCCCCAGAACGAAATGGCATTGTAGAAAGGAGGAATCAGACAATTGTGGAGATTACCCGTACAATGCTGGTCGAAAGCCAACTACCAAGGAAGTTCTGGGTAGAGGCATCAAACATTGCGTGCTATATCATCAACAGGGCCATGGTAAGGTCAAAGAGTAAGAAAACCCCCTATGAGATGCTAAAAGGTAAGAAGCCTAACTTGGTCTATTTCAAAGCGTTTGGCTCAAAATGCTATATTCATAACAATGATAAATCTGACCTTGACAAATTTGAGGCTAAGAGTGACATTGGAATCTTTTTAGGATATTCTGAAACATCTAGAGCATATAGGGTGTTCAATGTAAAAAATCAAACTGTGGAAGAAACTCCACATGTAGTGTTTGCTGAAATTTCTGATAAATCTGACAAGAATGCTGATGACAGGGAAAGAAAGGATGATGATAGAGAATTCCTAGAGTCCAAGGAGGAGCTAGGGGAAAATTGCCAACAGCAAGCCGAAGAATAGGAAGCAGGTCAGTCAACAAGAAATGAAAATCAGTCGACCTTACCCGATGAGTCATCTGTCAACATCAGAACCTTAAAAGACCATCCTGTTCAAAATATAATTAGAAATCTCAATGACCCACCTAGAACCAGATCTTATCTTAGAGATGTAAATAATAAGAACCTCATTACATTGGCATCTCAAATTGAACCCAAAATTATTGACGAAGCCTTGATGGATGAACACTGGATTAATGCCATGCATGAGGAACTTAGTCAGTTTGAGAGAAACAAGGTGTGGAATCTGGTTCCCAGACCTGCAGATCAGTCTATAATTGGGACTAGATGGGTCTTTAGAAACAAATTAAATGAAGATGGGGTCATAACTAGAAATAAAGCTAGGTTGGTAGCTAAATGGTACAATCAGGAGCTTGGAATTGACTTCGAAGAATCTTATGCTCCTATGGCTAGATCAGAAGCCATCAGAATCTTATTAGCCTTTGCATGCTCGCTAGGGATAAAATTTTAAAAAATGGATGTTAAAAGTGCATTTTTGAATGGCTTAATAAAAGAAGAAGTGTTTGTGGAACAGCCTCCTGGTTTCAAACATAGTGATTTACCTAACCATGTCTACAAGTTGAATAAGACACTGTATGGATTGAAGCAGACCCCTAGAGCCTGGTATGACAGACTCAGTGCCCATCTGACAAGCAGGGGCTACAGCAGAGGTAAAGTCAACCAAACACTTTTTACAAAAGTTTTAAATGGTCATATCATTGTGGTATAGATATATGTAGATGACATAGTATTTACCTCGACTGATCCCAATCTATGTAAGCAATTTGCTGAATTAATGACAAAAGAATTTGAAGTGAGCCTCATGGGTGAACTCCAATTTTTCCTTGGACTGCAGGTCACATAGACTAAGGATGGATTCTTCATAAACTAATCCAAGTACACATTGGAGATTCTGAAGAAGTTCGGGATGAAGGATGTCAAACATATATCCACGCCCATGGGAACAGGTGCATCCCTAGATGCAGATGAGAAAGATAAACCTATAGATCTCAAGACATATTGAGGTATGATCGGATTTGGCTTATACCTCACTACCTCTAGGCCGGATATACAGTTTAGTGTGTGCTTGTGTGCAAGATTTCAAGCTAATCCTAAAGATTCACATTTGATAGATATATAAAGAATCTTGAGATATGTTACTAGCACACATGATTTAGGGCTGTGGTATCCAGCATCATGCTATTTTAAGTTAATATCATATACTGACGCTGATTATGCTAGGTGTAAGCTTGATAGAAAAAGCACTAGTGGCTATTTCCAATACTTGGGTGGGTGTCTAGTTTCTTGGGCTTCCAAGAAGCAGCACTCGGTGGTCCTATCACTGTAGAGGCAGAATATGTTACTGCAGGGAGTTGTGGGACCCAAGTGCTGTGGATAAAGCACCAACTCCAAGAGTACGGTGTAGATCTTGGATGTACACCCATATTGTGTGATAACACAAGTGCCATCAATTTAATAAAGAACCCCATCCAACATTCAAGAATAAAACATATAGAAATAAGACATCACTTTCTTAGAGATGAGGTTAGTAAGAAAAGTTTTGAATTGCAATTCATTGAAACTGAAAAATAAATTGCAGATATTTTTACAAAACCTCTGAATAATGAAAGATTTTCTACTCTGAGGAGAGAGTTAGGTCTGTGCAGACCCCCCACACCATGATCTTTTTAGGTTTAGGTCTTGTCAGTTCTAGAAGTCACTAGTTGCTCTTGTCAGGGGGAGTTCATTGTGCATATCTGTCTTTGTCTGTTTATTCTAGGTTGACTGTGTGTAATTGACGCACTAGTATATAAAATGATGATTTGTAGAAGGACAGATCAAGTCTGTCTAAAAACATTCCTCATGCGTGAGAACATACTCCGCCAGGTACCAAGGGTCCCTACATACAATGGTCAAGTGTCCATGAGTTAAGTAAATAAGGGGGAGTCAGTGGAGTCTGCCTATTGTGAGATAGGTTCTATGAAAGGTCTGCTAAGTGTGTTGTTATGTTTGTCTGAGGTCATCTACGTCGACACACCCCACCATGTGTGTCGACTCACTCAAAGTTGGTAAGTCGACAAGCCTGCTTTCAAGTCGACTGACATTACTTTATATCCCTGTAGTACTCCAGATTTCAGTCAACCTGCAGATGAATTGAGCCGACTTGTTGCTTTAGCTGCGATAATCCACATTAAAAATTCTTGACCATCTTCTACTCTTTGGATTCTATTTCTCAACCCATCAAAAGTCTGCTCAATAGTCACTCACTCATATGAGCTTGAATTTAGGGGGAGATTCATGTCTGATAATTGATCTCCATTGACTGGTACTCCTGAAATAAGACACTTCCTGCATTTGGCATCATGGTAGATCAAATAAATTGAGACTTTAAAGTTAATAACTCCATGAGATCTGGAACTAGAAAAGTTAAAGGAAGGTCTCCTCAGGCTGACTCTTGCTAAAGCATCAATTGTGCTGGATCCTGATATTCCTTTAGTCTGATGATGAGAATGCAGTAACACTTTTGGTTGATGAACTTCACATTAAGTATTGTCTTCAAACAATCATGCTATTTAAGTCTATGCAAAGCACTCAATGTAGAGCAATGGTAGAGACTTGCTAAGTAACCGGGCACACTTCACCTGAGACGTGAGGTGGTTCGCGTCAAAAGATAGTGTCTCAACTACCTCTACTCTGGTTTCAAATAAATTAAAAAATATTGCAAATATATACAAGATCAATGGCTTAAGTCTGCTGAGAAACTATGACCCTTCACCAATGAAGTGACACGGGTTAAGGCATGAGGTGACAAGCTATCTCTGGTCTAAATGGGATAGAATGGTTAACTGTACTGAGTAACTTGGGAATATTGCATCTAACCAATGTGATTCCTCACGTCAAAAGGTGTCTATTAAGCCCTGAAGAGGGGCGATCTCGCGCTACTCCTGAGCGGAGACGAAGATAACCACGTACTGCAAGAAGGGAAACAAGTCAGAGGTGCGCAGAGATGAATCCCCGGGGAAGACCCTCCGATGCTTAAGTCAGCGACTGTAGTAGAGAACTAGTGCGAAGGGAGGAGTTAGGAGGAAGATGGGAGCGCGAGATCCCTCTCCACCAAAAGGTGAAGTGGTTCCTGCTCAGGGTTCTTGGCTTACCTTCTCATAGGAGGGTTCTTCCAGTTTAAATAATGGCTCCTTGAGTAAATGATCCCGGTAAGCTGAGGAGTTTCGGGGGTGGTTATGACCTCCTTGCGGGCTCTTTATAGCACGTAAACTCCTGATATCCCCTATTCCCTTGAGCTCCCAGCTTTTCAGGGACACGTAAGGGCCGTACAGATAAGCTTCCATCAGTTGGCCCGAGCATGAGTCACTGACTCAGGAGATGTCTTCCCAAGTGATGAGTGCGTCGTCTGGGCAGAGAATACGGGGCTCTGATGGAGCTCTCCCGATCAAACTGATGCTCGGACTTCCCAACCCGAAGGCCGCCTAGGAAGTGCTTGTTCCGAGTGAGTTATTAGGCTTATCTTTAGTGGGCCCGGGGGCTACCACTTCAAGGAGCTGGGCCTCATTGGGTCGGATCGGACCTCGTTTGGCCTCTCCGTATGGGCGGTTAGATTTCCCCTCTCCACTTGTCCCCCTCCTACTCCCGAGCCAAAATTAGGCTTGGTTAAGTATCATTTGGGCTGGACTTTTCGTGGCTCTAGTTGGGTGGAGATCTCTCTCTTGCAGGGGCCACATAATGTGGCTTGTCCTGAGAATATGCCCGTCATGATCAGTAAAAGAAGGCCCCTCCTCGGGAGATCGAAATGCCGCGCCGCCTCCGGGTAGGGGTTAAAAGCATGGCGCGTTATTTGCGTCCCTTTATCTCCGAGGTTTAGGGTTTTTCCATCCATTTCATTTATATAGGGGGGCTCATGCGCCGTGACAGTAGTTCGGAGGAGCGGAGAATCGCATCGGCTTTCACGGAGCTAGAAGAGATTACCCCGGCGACGATCCATCAACTTCCTTCTCCTCCGGAGTCCTCTGATCCAGAGCTTTCCCCTTCTTCTTCCAGTTCCTCCATCTGTTCAATGGCGGACCAAAATCTTGAGGCCGAGGGGCGGTAGAAAGAACAGACCCCAAGGGTTTTCTTGGTACAGTCGGAGCCTCTCCGCAGCGAGTTGGGGGGGGGGGGGGGGCTGAGGTGAGGCGACTGGAGAACCAGTATGGGCTGCCTTGGCGATTTCAGTTCCTTGCGCCTGAGCCTTATGATTCTAGTCTGGCCACTCGTTCTAGCCTATTTTGTTCCTTCCTCTTGGCCTGGAAGTGTGGCTTTCGCCTGCCCCTCCATTCCTTCATCGCCGAGTTGCTTCGGTTCTACCGGCTTGCTCCTATCCAGCTAGTCTCCAATTCTTATACCCTCATCTTCTCCTTCATTTTCCTTTGTGGCCAGTGTGGGGTGAGCACCTCGCTGGACCTCTTCCATTATTTTTTCAAGCTGAAGGAGAATCTTCATGTGGGGAAGGGCTTCTTCTTCATCCAGGTGAAACAAAACAGGAGTTACGTGTCCCTTTCCCTGAAGGACTCCTCTCATACCCCGGAAGACCCAATATTTCTGGGTGGGTGCGTCGGCGGTCGGTGTAGTCTGGAATTTCTCGACGGCGCCCAAATTTCACCCGAACATTCCTCCGAAGCAAACAGAGGTCCCCCTAGAGGTGGAGAGGGATGCTGCTATCCTTCTGCAGAATCGCCGGCCGACTGCTGAGTTGGTGACCTCATCCAACATCGAGGAGTATCTTTCTCGAGCACTGTTGCCGTTAGGTGAGGATCTCAGGGACTTGTTCTCTTTCTTGTAGAGTAAGTGCCTTCCTTCTTTCAATTTGCTCTTCATCGTTCAGACCAGAGGAGAGCGGTTGAGGATGAGGCACCTCCGGCCGAGTTGGAGATCATCGACGGGGATGATACGTAGGCTCCGAGCGATCTCCAAGCTTCGGAGGGTTCTTCCCGTGCCCGAGACAAGGGCAAGCTGGTCGCCCGAGATGACGCTTCTGAACGTCGGGGGGTCAAGAGTAGGGATCCTGTGGCGAAGTTGCTGGGTGCTTCATTGCAGGCTCAGTCTGTCGAGAAGAAGCGGGCGAGGAAGGCGGAGGTCACCCTCCCGGCCGAAGAGGCTTCCCTGCCGGCTCTCCCTTCTACAGAGCAAGATGGGGCCGACAATGAAGGGGTTACGGTCGATGTCGGGGTGCCGAGCGTAGTAGAGGGGGTGCCAGACAGAGGAGCCCGGTCCGAGCCGGTCGAGGCTGGAGGGTCGCAGGCTGAAGCGACTCAATCACAGCCGACCGAGGCCGGGGAGGTTCATGGCGGGGCCACTCATCCTGAGCCAACCGGTGGGGCCCCCAAGACGGGGTTGCTCAGGGGAGGTGCCCCAATCCCGGCCGCTCCAGAGAGGGTTTTTCCTCCCTCGGCCAGTGCCTTCAGCGTCCGGGCCTCTCTGTACCGGACGTGCCATTCCATAGCTTCAAGAGCCTTGTGAGAAAAACTCCTGAAGGGTCCCCCCTCCATGCTTTTCGAGCAACTTATGGAAGGTGGGCTGGTCTTGGCCCAGCTTGGAGCGGGGGCAGTGGATGCGTACGCTCGAGTGGAGTCGGAGCGGGAGACTCTTTCATGGGCCCGTGGTGCGCTCGATCGGAAGGTCGAGCGTTTAACCCTCGATCTTCAGGACCTTCGTCAAGAGGTGGCCCCACTCCGGGCACAGGTGCAGTCAAGCCAGGAGGAGGCTCAGTCATTGGCGGAGCAGCTGGCGTAGGCCCGTCGTATGGTCGATCGGAAGAATGAGCTCCTGGATGCGAAGTGCAGGATTCAGATCGAGCGCACCGAGCAATGGAAGGCCGAGCGAGAGGGGCTCGCGGACCGAGTCCGGGGGGCCGAGGATGCATGGGCCGAGGTCGAGAGGAGGCTGTCCTAGTCAGAATAGAGGATAGCCGAGCTTGAGAGGAAGGCGGAGCTGGCGGGGGTAGAAGCTCTCGAGCAACATAGATGCTCAGAGGCTTACCACGCTGCTCTTCTTCAGGCTGCCTTCCCTTACTATGAGTCGGGCTACCATCGGGGCCTTCGGAAGGGCTTCTCCCAGGGCTTCAATCGGGCCATCATAGCGGCTGAGGCCCAAGCGAATGGGCTCATTTTTCCTTCCGGGCAATGCTATGACTCGGACTGGGGTTCCACCGACTCTTCCCATTATACGTCGAGTGAAGAGGGGGGTCGGGAGTCCTCGAGCTCGTTCGAGCGATCGCCAACTCCAGCAGCCTCGGGAGAGCACGCGACCGAGACAGTTCCCACATAGGTGGGGTCAGTGTCTGGGTCAGCCGTCATCGAGAATACTGGGGGCAGATCGTCTGGTGCTGAGGGGGCCTTGTCTACCGAGCCTGGAGATGGGACCGAGGCCTGATGTACAAGCTTTTCCTTTCTTTCCTTTTTGTAGCCGTGTAAGACCTTTTTATTTTTTGGAAAGTATAGTAGCAGCAATATTAAGTGCTGAATTGATTGTTTCTTATTGCTTTTGATGTGATTCGACTACCGTATCCATAGTCGCCGATTTTCTATGCAGATATCACGCGTGCCGATCTGTCAGATAACTGACATGGCACTGGCACCTTTCCGCTTTTCCATGCCGCCGTAAATGACTTGCTGCTTCGCGCGTCCCGCTGGGGGAGAATGTTGGGAAATGAGGTAACCGTCTCAGGGAAGGCTCCTTTTAGCGTGTTTTTAAGGGGAGAGTCATTTAAGGCAATCAGCTCCCCCTTCGGCCTATAAAAGGTCGGAGGGGCGTCTCCTCCTTCTTCCATTGCTTAAGGCCATCCTTGACGGTTTCTCCTTCTTCCCTTTCCGCGAAGCGTTATGCTGTCGATCTCAGCAGAGCATGGAGAGCGCTTTAGAAGATGATGATACAGACGACAGTAGAAGGGGAGTTCCTGCTATTCCAGTTTGGAAGAGGGTTCGACAATCGGGGGTCAGTTTGGGAGAGGGTTCGACATGCGGGAGCATGTCGCCTTCCTGTCCCTCTCCCGCCAACGCCATCCTAATCGGGAGGGGGAGCTTTTCAAGATCCCTTCTTGCCTCAGCCTCTCCCTCCCTCCTCTTTCACTCTTTGGAGGATGCCTGCACCACTAGAGGTTGCTTGCTCTCTGTTAGGCTTCTATCCTCCTTCCACAGAGTAGGCAGAGGAGGCCTTCTCTTATTTTTCCTTTTTCTTCTCTCCTTTTTTTTTGTCCTTCCAATCCCCTTGGCACCTTTCCTTTGAGCTTCTTGAGCCAACGGGCCGGCTATCCCTTATTTGAGCCAGTTTTTGCATGAGGTAGAGTCAGTGACTGGACGTAGGAGTGCCTACCAGGTTGGCCGAGCGTTTCACTCACGTCATAGTACCTGTGGATGTAATTTTTTGTTGTACATGCATATTGTATTGGCTGCGGCCTACTTGATGCACACCAGAGTTTAATGAAAAGAGAAGAATGTTGTTTCCACTTTTCTTACATGTGTGTGCTTGCGAGATGATCAAAAGTAGAATTTGCGAAGCATAGTCGCATTCCATGTCCGAGGGATGGGTGTTCATTCAATGGTGGACAGTCGATACGCCCCTTTCCCGAGCGTCTCAACCACTCGGTAGGGGCCTTCCCAGGTAGCGGCTAGCTTCCCCGCCGCCTCTAGTGGTCGAGAGGCTTTGGCATTTCTCAGGATGAGTCCCCTGGCTGGAAGTGTCTGTCTCAGACTCTGGGGTTGTAGTATCGAGTGATGCGCCGTTAGTATTACATTGCTTGGATCTTTGCAATCTCTTGGATCTCGTCCGCTAAGTCGAGGTTTTCTAGCAGTTTCTGCTTGTTCACCTCGGGTTCGAAGTGGATGACTCGGATAGAGGGATTGCTGACCTCCAATGGAACCACGGCTTCCGTGCCATACACCAGCTGAAAAGGTGTTTCACCGGTGGCCGTTCTCGGAGTAGTTCGGTGCGACCATAGTACGCTCAGTAGTTCCTCCAGCCAGCTTCCCACACACGATCTCGCGCTACGCCAGAGCGGGGCCGAAGGGGGAGCTGATTGCCTTAAATGACTCTCCCCTTAAAAACACGCTAAAAGGTGCCTTCCCTGAGACGGTTACCTCATTTAAATTTACGTGCCATTCCATAGCTTCCATAGCTTCAGGAACCATGTGGTCGTGGGTTCGTTTCCCACAGAAGATGAAGAGGGGCGATCTCGTGCTACTCCTGAGCGGGGAGGAAGATAACCACGTATCCTTGAAGTATGAACTGCAAGAAGGGAAACAAGTCAGAGGTGCCCAGGGATGAATCCCCGGGGAAGACCCTTCGATGCTTAAGTCAGCGACTATGGAAGCTACGGAAGGTTCCAGATGAAGAGGGGCGATCTCACGCTACTCCTGAGCGGGGAGGAAGATAACCACGTATCCTTGAAGTATGAACTGCAAGAAGGGAAAAAAGTAGAGGTGCCCAGGGATGAATCCCCGGGGAAGACCCTCTGATGCTTAAGTCAGCGACTGTAGTTCACTGGTGCGAAGGGAGGAGTTAGGAGGAAGATGGGAGCACGAGATCCCTCTCCACCAAAAGGTGAAGTGATTCCTGCTCAGGGTTCTTCGCTTACCTTCTCACAGGAAGGTTCTTCCAGTTTAAATAATGGCTCACTAAGTGAATGATCCCAGTAAGCTGAGGAGTTTCAGGGGGGTTATGTCCTCCTTGCGGGCTCTTTATAGCACACAGACTTTTGATCTCTCCTATCCCCTTGAGCTCCCAGCTTTTGAGGGACACGTAACGGCCGTACAGATAAGCTTCCATCTGTTGGCCCGAGCATGAGGCACTGGCTCTGGAGATGTCTTCCCGAGCGATGAGTGCGTGGTCTGGGCAGAGAATATGGGGCTCCGATGGAGCTCTGCCGATTGAACTAATGCTCGGACTTCCCAACCCGAAGGTCACCTAGGAAGTGCTTATTCCAAGTGAGTTATTACGCTTATCTTTAGTGGGCCCGGGGGCTACCACTTCAAGGAGCTGGGCCCCGTTGGGTCGGGTCAGACCTCGTTTGGCCTCTCCGTACGGGCAATTAGATTTCCCCTCTCCACTTGTCCCCCTCCTACTCCCGAGCCAAAATTAGGCTCGGTTAAGTAGCATTTGGGCTGGACTTTTCGAGGCTCTAGTTAGGTGGAGATCTCTCACTTGTAGGGGCCACATGATGCGTCTTGTCCTGAGAATATGCCTGTCATGATGAGTAAAAGATGGCCCCTCCTCGAGAGATCGGAACGCCACGTCGCCTCCGGCTAGGGGTTATAAGCATGGCGCGTTATTTGCGTCCCTTTATCTTCGGGGTTTAGGGTTTTGCCATCCTTTTTATTTATATAGGAGGGCTCATGCGCCGTGAGAGCAGTTCGGAGGAGCGGAGAATCGCAGCGGCTTTCGCGGAGCTAGAAGAGATTACCGCGGCGGCGATCCGTCAACTTCCTTCTCCTCCGGAGTCCTCCGATCCAGAGCTGTCCCCTTCTTCTTCCAGTTCCTCCATCTGTTCAATGGCGGACCAAAATCTTGAGGCCGAGGGGAGGCAGAAAGAACAGACCCCAAGGGTTTTCTTGGTACAGTCAGAGCCTCTCCACCGCGGGTTGGGGGGGCCGAGGTGAGGCGACTGGAGAACCAGTATGGGCTGCCTTGGCGATTTCAGTTCCTTGCGCCTTAGCCTTATGAGTGGGGAGGGATCTCGCACTCCCATCTTCATCCTAACTCCTCCCTTTGCACTAGTGCTCTACTACAGTCGCTGACTTAAGCATCGAAGGGTCTTCCCTGGTGATTCATCCCCAGGCACCTCTGACTTATTTCCCTTTTTGTAGTTCATACTTTAAGGATACGTGGTTATCTTCCTCCCCGCTAAGGACTAGCGCGAGATTGGCCCTCTTCATCTAGCACCGTCTGTGGGAATCAGAGCAAAAGGCTATGGCGTCCCATGGAAGCCTATGCAATGCCAGCAACCGTGGGCACAGTTCTCATCAGTCCCTTGGTTCTCGGTGAGGATCTCAAGAGGCTTCATCCTCCCCCCGTTTCCCACCAGCGGTTACCGCCAACGAGCCCCCAAGAGGTGAGCACCGCTCTCTCAGAAGCTTGGGAAGCTTACGAGCTCCCTAGATGCAAGCAACGCTCCCCTTAAAAATAAAGGTAGCTTACGAGCTCCCTAGAGGCGAGCACCGCTCCCCTTGAAAACCCAGGTAGCTTACGAGCTCCCTAGAGGCGAGCACCGCTCCCCTTGAAAATGAAGGTAGCCTACGGGCTCCCTAGAGGCGAGCACCGCTCCCTTTGAAAACCCAGGTAGCTTATGTGCTCCCTAGAGGCGAGCACCGCTCCCCTTAAAAATAAAGGTACCTTACGAGCTCCCTAGAGGCGAGCACCGATCCCCTTGAAAACCCAGGTAGCTTACGAGCTCCCTAGAGGCGAGCACCGCTCCCCTTGAAAATGAAGGTAGCCTACGGGCTCCCTAGAGGCGAGCACCGCTCCCCATGAAAACTCAGGTAGCTTACGATCTCCCTAGAGGCGAGCACCACTCCCCTTGAAAATGAAGGTAGCCTACAGGCTTCCTAGAGGTGAGCACCGCTCCCCTTGAAAACTCGGGTAGCTTACGAGCTCCCAAGAGGTGAGCACCGCTCCCCTTGAAAATGAAGGTAGCCTATGGGCTCCCTAGAGGCGAGCACCACTCCCCTTGAAAATCCAGGTAGCTTACGGGATCCCTAGAGGTGAGCACCGCTCCCCGTGAAAACCCAGGTAGCTTACGAGCTCCCTAGAGGCGAGCACGAAGAGGGAAGATCTCGCGCTACTCCTGAGCGGGGAGGAAGATAACCACGTATCCTTGAAGTATGAACTGCAAGAAGGGAAATAAGTCAGAGGTGCCCAGGGATGAATCCCCGGGGAAGACCCTCCGATTCTTAAGTCAGCGACTGTAGTAGAGCACTGGTGCAAAGGGAGGAGTTAGGAGGAAGATGGGAGCGCGAGATCCCTCTCCACCAAAAAGTGAAGTGGTTCATGCTCAGGGTTCTTCACTTACCTTCTCACAGGAGGGTTCTTCCAGTTTAAATAATGGCTCGTTGAGTGAATGATCCCAGTAAGTTGAGGAGTTTTTTTTTGGGGGGGGGGGGTTATGTCCTCCTTGCGGGCTCTTTATAGCACGCGGACTCCTGATCTCTCTTATCCCCTTGAGCTCCCAACTTTTAAGGGACACGTAACGGCCATACAGATAAGCTTCCATCAGTTGGCCCGAGCATTAGGCACTTGCTCAGGAGATGTCTTCCCAAGCGATGAGTGCGTGGTTTGGGCAGAGAATACGGGGCTCTGATGGAGCTCTCCCGATCGAACTGATGCTTGGACTTCCCAACCCGAAGGCCGCCTAGGAAGTGCTTGTTCCGAGTGAGTTATTAGGCTTATCTTTAGTGAGCCCGGGGGCTGCCACTTCAAGGAGCTGGGCCTCGTTGGGTCGGGTCAGAGCTCGTTTGTCCTCTCCGTATGGGCGGTTAGATTTTCCCTCTGCACTTGTCCCCCTCCTACTCTCGAGCCAAAATTAGGCTCGGTTGAGTAGCATTTAAGCTGGACTTTTCGTGGCTCTAGATGGGTGGAGATCTCTCTCTTGCAGGGGAAACATGATGCGGCTTGTCCTGAGAATATGCCCATCATGATGAGTAAAAGAAGGCTCCTCCTCAGGAGATCGGAACGCCGCGCCGCCTCCGGCTAGAGGTTATAAGCATGGCGCGTTATTTGCGTCCCTTTATCTTCGAGGTTTATGGTTTTGCCATCCTTTTCATTTATATAGGGGGGCTCATGCGCCATGAGAGCAGTTCAGAGGAACGGAGAATCGCAGTGGCTTTCACGGAGCTAGAATAGATTACCGCGGCGGTGATCCGTCAACTTCCTTCTCCTCCAGAGTCCTCTGATCCAGAGCTTTCCCCTTCTTCTTCCAATTCCTCCATCTCTTCAATGGCGGACCAAAATCTTGAGGTCGAGGGGCGGCAAAAAGAACAGACCCCAAGGGTTTTCTTGGTACAGTCGGAGCCTCTCCGTAGCGAGTTGGGGGGGGCTGAGGTAAGGCGACTGGAGAACCAGTATGGGCTGCCGTGGCGATTTCAGTTCCTTGCGCCTGAGCCTTATGAGTCTAGTCTGGCCACTCGTTCTGGCCTCTTTTGTTCCTTCCTTTTGGCCTGGAAGTGTGGCTTTCGCCTGCCCCTCCATTCCTTCATCGCCGAGTCACTTCGGTTCTACCGGCTGGCTCCTGTCCAGCTAGTCTCCAATTCTTATACCCTCATCTTCTCCTTCATTTTCCTTTGTGGCCAGTGTGGGGTGAGCACCTCGCTGGACCTCTTCCATTATTTTTTTGAGCTGAAGGAGAATGTTCATGCGGGGAAAGGCTTCTTCTTCGTCTAGGTGAAATGGAACAGGAGTTGTGTCTCCCTTTCCATGAAGGACTCCACTCACAAGGGGTGAAAGACCCAATATTTTCAGGTGGGTGCATTGGCAATTGGTGTAGACTGGAATTTCCCGATGGCGCCCAACTTTCACTCGAACATTCCTCCGAAGCAAACAGAGGTCCCCCTGGAGGTGGAGAGGGCTGCTGCTATCCTTCTGCAGAATCGTCGGTCGACTGCTGAGTTGGTGACCTCGTCCAACATCGAGGAGTATCTTTCTCAAGCACTGTTGCCGACAGGTGAGAATCTCAAGGACTTGTTCTCTTTCTTGTAGAATAAGTGCCTTCCTTCTTTTAATTTACTCTTCTTTGTTCAGACCAGAGGTGAGCGGTTGAGGATGAGGCACCGCCGGGTGAGTTGGAGATCATCGACGGGGATGATACGCCGGCTTCGAGCGATATCCAAGCTTTGGAGGGTTCTTCCCGTGCCCGAGACACGGGCAAGCGGGTCGCCCGGGATGACGCTTCCGAATGCCGGGGGGTCAAGCGTAAGGATCCCATGGCAAAGCTGCTGGGGGCTTCATTGCAGGCTCTATCTGCCGTGATGATGTGACACGACCTTGGACTTAAGCAAGCAAGCACATTCGCAATCTAAATGGGCCAATTTGGGCCGCCGCTCTCTCGTCACTCACCCAAGCCTGGGGTAACTTGGGTGAGGTTGAGGGGTTGGGCCCTTGTTGGTAGAGGGCCAGCAAGGCTAAGACTTGATTCCCAATGGATGTGGAAGCCCAAGACAATGGGGCCGACCAAGTGCCAAAGGCACCGGTTTCTCTCTTTTCCCACGGTGATCACTTATAGCACAAGAGCTTAAGGATTGGGCTCTCATTCACGGCCAGCGGAGTTTATGAACTAATATTGAAAGAACAAGCACAAATTAGAGCAAAGTTTAGAGCACTTACTCGACCGGTTTGAAGAAACCGGTCCCGCTCGGAGACGAGGGCGAGCGGGGAAGCGTGGGTTCCCCACACGCCGCGCCGGGGCAGCTTGACCTGTTTAAGCTATTACAACACTACACCCCATGCAAGGGGGGGATCGTGGGGAAGGGAAGATGATAGTTACAATCAAAACTACCTCCACGCAGGGAGGGGCCTTCAGCCGGCCAAGCGAGGTGGGGAAAACTAGGGCTAAAACGATGACGAAGTGGATATGCTGAATCTGCCTTCTCTCGGCAATTGTGGACAGACAGTCGGTACTGTGGCCGCAGAACGTGATCACGAATTTTGCCGAGGGCAAGACTAGTGGGAAAATCTTTGTTACTGGAACTGGAGTGCCTCTGAATTTTTCTAAATTCTTCTGGGGTCGCTGCTGGCTTGGGCAGGAGCTCGAACAGGGATGCTGATTCTCAGACTGAAAGCAACTGGTTACTAACAGCAGGAAGAAGAGGTTGCCTCGGCTGCTCCAGAATTTCGAATCAGGTGCCGCCAGAGCCGCTGGAACCGTGGACGAGTCTTCTTTGCAACAGAACTAATGGGGAAGCCGAAAGATGTCAGAGAAGATCAGGAGACCTAGAACAGTGAGTGGGGGTCGGTGCAGACTGTGGGAAGCAGAGTCGCACGCCTGAGGAAGAAAATTCGTAACTTCTGCTACCGATGCCGAACAGAGTTCCGCTTCTTGGTTGTGAAAGTAGACAGGGAGAGGAAGAACTTTGCAGAAGAGCTCGTGGCCTGATTCCTTTGGAGTTTGTCGTGGTGAAGCTTTCTCTCCGGATCAGGATCTCTGTAGAGCTAGCTCCTGGTTTCCAACAGCAGGTTGCAGACGATGCCCCAACAGATCCCAAACTCGGAATCGAGCACCGTCAAAGTCGTTGGAACCATGGATGAGTCCTCTTCGCAGAAAAACTAACGGGGAAGCCAACCAATGTCGGAGAAGACTAGGGGATGCAGAACAATGGTGACTGGTCGGTGGAGACTATGAGTAGCAGATCTGCGTAGCTAAGGGAGAAAAATGAGAACTCTGGATCACGAATGCCGAAGGAAGTTCTGTTTCTTGATTTTGGAAGTAGACTGGGCGATGAAGAACTTTGAAGAAGAACTCGTGGACTGATTCCTTCGGGGTTCGTCGTGGAAGAGCTTCTAATCTGGCTCAGGTCCTCAGCTGAGGCAGAACTGTGCAGTTGTGGGAGAATGGACCTCCTGGACGGCTCGGAGATGGGAAGAAGATGAAACCACTTCTGTTGCGAAGGAGACTGGTAGACGCTTCCGACGATGGCTCTTGGGTCTTCAAACTCATCTGGAGGAAGTCTTGGTGACCGCTGCAAGTTGCTGGTTCATCTGCAACCTCTGGATAGCAAACTGCAACTTCGAAGTAGCTTCCAATGACCAAGAAAGAAGAAGGGGAAGGGGGTAGATGAGTGTGGGAGTGACTCCTGGTTGTAAGGGGCTCTTGGAGGGGGTGTTCTAAGGTGTGGGAGGTGGAGAATAAGGTCTGGAAAAGGGTCCAATAGATGGTGGTAGTGGGGGCTGCGAATTTGGTTGGAATGGAGAGAGGGAAAGGATATTCGAAAATAGGTTTAAGGGTGGGGTTAATTTTTGGTCTTGGGAATGGGGGGGTTGTGTTGGGGAAGGGAAGGGGTGCTTGGGATAGTGGGAAGGGTGCTTGGGAAAGTGGGAGGGGTAGTTGGGGGTTGGATGGTGAGGAGAGGATTGGTGAAGGGGGTCTTGGGAAGGGGTGGAGTATTGATGAGGGTTGTGGGGAATGGGAAGAGGCTTAAATGGGGTAGGTGGGGAGTGGAGGTGGTTGGGAAGGGAGGAGAGAGAAGAAAATTCAAATTTGGGTGTTGAGGAGAGAGAAAGTGGAGTGAAAAAGAGAGATTAAGAGAGGGAAGGGTGGGGAATCTCTCTCCTAGGGTTTCTCACCCAAAAAATGGAATCTCTCCACTAGATAAGAAGTGTAAACTCTCAAAATGGTAAGTTTTTTCATTCATTGATTCATTACCTTGAAATGGGGGGAATGGGGCCCTATATATAGGCAACCCACATTTTATAATAAGACCCTGACAATTGACTCAATGACAAATAACCGAGGGGGTAGGGGGGAGCCCTTGGGCCAAGCCCAATGAATTGGGCCCAATAGCTAACTAAAAAACCTAATGACACTCAAACTTAAGGAAATAAACACAAGACCTAGGAACATGACTCAAATAAAAGTGAAAATACATCAAATGACTCAAATAAAAATTACATAGGACTCAAAATTAAATAACTAGACCATGCCGGATGCAACCGGGGTGAGGAGACGAGCTGTGAACGTGGGCATGGGAGGTGATGTCCCCATCATACTCTCGGGGTGCGGAGAACTCGACTCCGTCGAGTAAGTGTCCTTCCCTCCTTGGAGGGTGTAGAAGTGGTACTGCCCTCAAGTCTTCCGAACGAGACCGATCCATCCACCTGCCGAGATAGCGCTCGTATACCTTGCTCCTGGTGGTAGTGGCCTGTTCATCCAATATTCGTTCAATGCGCTCACGCTGGGCTCTCTTGGCTGGTGGACTCTGCTCACGGGTGGGTGCTCTCTCAACAGAGGGAATAGGCTCAATATCCTCACTAGGTACCACCGTGGGTCCCTTATGTGGCACTAGGTCGGCTACATTGAATGCAGGACTCACTCCATACTCCTCGGGGAGATCTAACTGACAGGCATTAGCGCTAATGCGCCTCAGGACCTGGAAGGGACCAGCCCCACGTAGCCTCAATTTGGAGATGACTCCCGGGGAGAGCCTCTCCTTCCTCACCATCACAAAGTCACCCACGTGGAATTCTTGGTGACGCTGAAGGGAGTCAGCCTGCCTCTTATAGATCTCATTTTCCTTGCTTATGTGCTTGCAAAGGCTTTCATGCAATTTTGTGAATGTTGACATTCTAGGGGTGATGGGTGGACCTGGGCAACCAAAAGTAGACCAATCATGCTTTGACGCTAGGAAGACTTTGATGGAATGGGGAGGACCAGGGCATCCATAGGTGATCCGGTCATGCATGGGGGTGACAAATGCTGGGGGACCCGGACATCCATGAATACTCCTATCATGTCTACGACTCATGATGAGTGAAGGTGGACCACTACATCCGAATTTGGACCACTCATACTTTCCACTTGACATGTGGGTGATATGAATGAATGGACCCAACATAGTGTTCATGCCAAGCGGTGTGGTAAGCCTAGACACATGCATATTTTGCCTAAAGGTGATTTTCATGTGTATAGGTGTGGGACAACCCTTTAACTGCCATTGGAAAGGATCGAATGGATCTAAGAAGGTGGTCATCATGGGGTGGGGCACAACCTTATTACCTAGGGGTATGTGGCCCAAGGTCATGGTTCCCAAGGTGTAACCCGGGTCTAGGATGGGGTGAATTAGGTCTAACATGGTGGGTTGGGATAGGGAATGGTGGGTGGTGGATAAGGTGGTTGGATCACGTGGGGAACTAGACTCCCTTAGGAAGGGATCAAAGGGGTCGTGGAAAGGTCTTCCTAGAGGAGGCACTCTATGTCTTCAAGGTTCCCAAATTGTGAGTCATCTTCCTCTAAGGTAATTGGGCCAAGGTTTCTAGTTGGTTGACTAATCAAAGTATTTGGGATCTCAAGGGGGAGATTGTTGCATCCCTATGGTTTTGATGATGTCTCACACTATAAATCAATCTTCTATCTCTAGATTAATGCTATTTCATCATGTGAGTGAGTACAGTTCATTTGGTTGTCGGTTTAGCCTGCTATCATGAGTCTATCTACACTCTGCCTAGTTAGTATAGACAGCAGTGGGTCGACCCACCCTCGCTGATGCGTCGACTCATCTGTACATTGGCATAACTCCTTCAAGTCTGTACATCGGGCACCTTCTAACTGAAGTCTACACACTGGTATTAAAATTCTAAGTCTGTACACTGCCCGACCAACTAAGTCTACACTTTACAAAAGTCAGTTCAGCTCAACCCTATACATCCTTCCAATCCTCAACTCTATACATTGGAGTGTCAAGCTTAATGTCTATACACTGGTTACTGCATTGTCATGAAGTCTACACATCCGATAGTGTAAGTCTATACATTGGCTCATGGTCTTCAAGTCGATACAGAGTTTTCACCCTCTGAAGTTTGTACAGCCAATCACTTGACAAAGTCTGCACAGTGTCTCATATTGACTAAGTCTGTACATCGTCTGGTCTGTGGATGCTTTGTCCTTTTGGAGTCTATACACAAGACTGTTATCCCTTCAACTCTATACATTTGAGTAATAATCTTTAAGTCCACACATCGGCCTCATCCGTTCAAGTCTATACATTGAACTGCTCTTCAAAGTCTGTACAGCGTCCGTCTTAGCCAGCGTCTCATGCTGCGTCTTAGGCAAGTCTGTACATCGGCCTCATTCGTTCAAGTCTATACATTGAACTGCTCTTCAAAGTCTGTATAGCGTCCGTCTCAGCCAGCGTCTAATGCTGCGTCTTAGGCAAGTCTGTACATCAGCTTCATTCGCTCAAGTCCACACATCCACAGTGATTCAACAAGTCTATACATTCACTTGAGCTTCACTAAGTCTGTACAACGCTGAAGTCTTCAGCAAGTCTGAACATCCAGTGTCTTTGTCAGCGTCTCATGCATTTGGGCAAAGTCTGTACATCCGTACTTCAGCAAGTCTGAACATCCAGCGTCTTTGTTAGCGTCTCACTATGGCACAGTCTATACTCTGGCTCAAGCTTGTCAAAGTCTGTACATCGGTTCATCAGCCGATCGTTTCATTTAGAAATCTCCAAGTCTGTACAGCCGAGTGTCTAATGCATCGTCTCACTCTGGCAAAGTCTATACAGTGCTCACAGCACATTAGCTCAAAGTCTGAACACTGGCTCAAGCATGTCGAAGTATATACATCTCCATTGGGGTTCAAGTCAACACATTGCTCACCATCTTATTAAGAGTCTCACACAGGTTCCAAGTCTGTACATTGGTTAGGCTTCGTGAAGTCTATACAGTGGCAGAAGCTTTGTAATGTTTACACACTGGTAAGGATCATTTGCATTGTTCATAGTCTATACACTGCCATTCATTTTCACTGTTCATAGGTCTATACACTGCCTTCACACATGCGCTTCTTTCATTAAGTCTGTACACTCTCTCACGTTGTACACACTTAATCTATTGAAGGTTCTGATGTATATACATTCATGCTAATAGGCTGAACTAACTAAGTATATACATTCCATCTGTCTCTCTACAGGCGATTCAGGCTGATGATTGTGCACGTGAACCGAGGTTGGCACCTGGCACGTGATCCAAGACAACAGGCACACGACACGTGGATGGCAACCTGGTCAGGATGCTGCCATGTGGTCGAAATTCAAATGATCTGGTCAAAAGTGCATGGGCGGGAACCTGACAGCCACACGCCAATATCTGCTATAAATATAGAGCTTCATCCTTCAGTTAAAGCTCGATCGTGAATAGAGAAAGCAGAGGCCATTGGTGAGAGTTTGCACGATCCAGAAAAGAAAAAGAGCAGAGAGTTCCAGATCCGAGAGGAGTTTGTTCGAGGGAGAGAGCAGTAGTTGTGGATTGATGAATTGCTTCATTTGAAGCTACATTTGTATTGGGTTTCAGAACCGATCTCTTCTTCATTGGTTTTTGTTTATTCTTTATTTTTCATTTCCTTTTCTTCATCCTTCTGATTTGAATTGTTTTCCCTCCGGTGTGTGGAGGAAGGAGTATCACTCCACTTTCCCTCTGAGTTCCAGAGGAAGAGAGATCGGTGATCTCTGGTGGTGTTAGTGACTGGTTGTCATTAACAGTTTCCCTCCGGTGTGTGGAGGAAGGGAGAGGATTCTCCGGTTGTGTTCTAGCTGGGAGCTAGAACAGGTTTCAAGTTCCGTGGTTAACAGAACTTGGTTGAGGGATTTGTTTCCCTTGGTGTTCAAGCTGTGTGGCAGCGTGTTGTTCGCAGACTGAGTCTGCATTGATCTAGCATCGTCTAGTGGAATCCTCACTCTAGTTGGAGTGAGGGGTGGATGTAGATTACGGACTGCAATCGAACCACCTAAAAACCGAGTGCCTCCTATGTGGTTTGCTATTGTTATCTACGCTCTTCATCTGCTTGTCTCTTTGCTTCCATGTGATCAGTTCTTCATTCTTATTTACATTTCTCTGTGTACGGATTAAGGAGGTGCGTTAGCAGTAGAAATTATTTTCCGCCTAAGTTTCTACAAATTGGGAGTGATCTATTCATCCCCCCTTCTATATCACTCTTGCTGCGCTAACAATTGGTATCAGAGCAGGTTTACGCCATGTGGACGAACGGTCAAGGGAATGCTGGTGGTCCTAGAACCTTCATGGCCGAAGGTCAATCCATTAGTCGCCCTCCTTATTTTGATGGTAGTAACTATCTGTTTTGGAAGAACAGGATGGAAGTGTTCATCAGGGCTCAGAGTCATAAACTGTGGAGAGTAATCATAGTGGGGCCATATGATCTGCCACCAAACGAGGACGCTTGGACAGATGACCATGTCAAGCTCTCCTCACTCAACTGGACGGCGCTGAATATCATCTAGTGTGCTGTTCATCCAGAGGAGTATGCCCGTATCTCTGCCTACAAGACTGCCAAGCGAATGTGGGATGAGCTGCAATTGATCTATAAAGGTACAGCTCAAGTGAAAGCCTCGAAGGTAAATCTCTACACTTCTAAGGATGAAATGTTTAAGATGAATGCAGACGAGAATATAACTGAGATGTATGCCATGTTGTCTTTAATCACAAATACTCTTAAAGGGCTAGGGAAGGATCTTCCTGAGGCAGATATAGTCAGGAAAATCCTTAGATCTTTATCCCCGGCATGGCACACTAAGGCCATTGTGATTGAGGAGTCAAAAGATTTGACTGTCTTGACTGTGAATGAACTCATAGGATCCCTGATGACCTATGAGATGAATTTCCAAGGAGGTGGAGAAGGAAGTGAGAGAAAGGGTAAAAATGTAGCTCTAAGAGCTTCCCGCAACAAGGGTAGTAACAGTGGGAGCAGCAGCAGTAGTCCCGAGTCCGAGTCTGAGCTTGAAGGTCTGTCAAATCTTGACCAGGAGGAGCAGGCAATGCTCACTAGACAGTTCAGAAAATTTTTGAAGAAAAAGGGAAAGACCTTTAGGAAGAAGAAGCCACACTCTTTCAACAAGAGTGCTGAATTTACTAGTTACCGGGATAGAAATCCTAAGAGGCTGACTTGTTTTAATTGTAACAAACAGGGACATATGAAAGGCGAATGCCCAGACCTCCAGAAGAAGGGTCCCTATCTTCAGAAGAAAAACATAAAGGTGCAAAAGAAGAAGAAGCCACAGGTGATGGTCTGCACATGGAGCGAGGAAGAAGAAGACCCTGAAGATACTTCCTCAGAAGAATATGAAGATGGAATTTGCCTTATGGCAAACAGTGAAGAGGAGGTAATAAATGTTTTTGAAAATTTCTCAATTGATGACTGGGAGGATGCTTATGGTGATTTGTTAGATAAATTTAATTCTCTTAGTAAAGAGCACAGAGTTCTGAAAAGAAAATTTAACACAAATGTTGAAGAACAAACTCTAGTCTATGAGGAAAATGAAAAGCTAAAAGAACAACTAGAAGAAATGACCTCACTAAGGAAAGAAAATGATAAGCTCAAGGGAGAAACTCAAGAAAGTCAAAAATAGCTCAATGAATTCAAAACTAAAATTGAAGAGGGCATGAATTAAATTAGAGTGAATTCAGAGAAATATGAAGCTGTGAAGAAAGTAAATGCTTAACTCCTAAAGGATTCTGAGTCTCTTCAAAAGGAGCTGGAAGACAAACAGAAAGTCTTAGAAAAGTTTGTCCAAGGAAAGACTAGCCTAGATGCTATATTAGGGACTAGGGTCAATTTCAATAAGGAAGGTCTAGGCTATGACCCAACCAACAAGAGACCCTTGCAATTCAAGACCATCACCTTCTGTCCAGAGAAGGGAAAAGAAAAGCTGGACACACCATCCAGCTCAAACAGCTCTAAGGAAACTCAAAGTCCTAAAGAAAACACAAAAACCAGTACTGGACAACCATTTAAGATGGGAATGAACTTTATGAAGAATAACATTAAGTCCACTCACCAGAACACAAATGGTAGATGGACCAAGAAAATAAATCAGAATAAGAGCTGAAATTACAACAATCAGATGGGTCCAAATATGACCTACTGGAGAAATAACTTTCATGGTCAAAGATATGCTAATCAACAAGCCTACAGGAAATTTCCTAGGAATAGGAAGACTAATGAATGGAATAGAACTCACTTCTCCAGTTCAGCTGAATTCAACTTTAATAAACCAGAAAGGAAGGTGCCAGAGAAAACTATGCTGAAACAAATCTGGATACCTAAACATTTGATCAGAGATTTGAACAATGTCCTTGGACCCAACTCATCTTGGGTTCCAAATCACTCTGCTTGATATATTTGTGTAGGTCGGCCTAGCAGCTGAAGACAACAAGTGGTACCTCGACAGTGGTTGCTCCAGGCATATGACAGGAGATCGATCCAAGTTCAGCAAGATAGAGATGAAGCCAGGGGGTCTGGTCAAGTTTGGAGGAAAGAACAAAGGTAAAATAATTGGAGTTGGAACAGCAGGTAAGTCTTCCACAAACTCCACTGAAAAAGTCCTACTTATGGAAGGGCTTCAACACAACCTGATTATCATTAGTCAATTATGTGACAGGGGTCACAAGGTTGTATTTGATGATTGTTCATGCAAAATCTTTGAAACAAATTCTGACATGGTTAAATTTGTAGCCAACAGGATTAATAATGTCTACATTGTAGACTTAGATGAGAAATCTGAATCTACTATTTACTTATCTGCCAATTCTGAAAATGATGCCTTTGAATGGCATAGACGTCTAGGTCATGCTAGCTTTTCAACCTTAAATAAATTGGTCAAGCATGATTTAGTTAGAGGCATGCCTAGAATTAAATTCAACTCAATATCAAAAGCATGTGATGCCTGTGCTCTAGGCAAACAGACCAGAAATTCTTTTAACTTAAGATCTGAGCCATTGTCTTCTAGACCAATGGAACTTCTTCATATGGACCTTTTCGGTCCAACTAGAACTCAGAGTCTTAATGGAAACAGGTTTGGCTATGTCATCATAGATGACTTCTCTAGATATTCATGGATATTTTTCTTAGCAAATAAGAGTGATGCATTTCAAAAGTTTAATCTGTTTTTCAATAAGGTCAAACAAGAAGGGAAGTACAAGGTTAGTTCTATTCAATCTGACCATGGAGGTGAGTTTGAAAACTCCATGTTTACTGAATTTTGTGACAAGGAAGGACTAACTCACATGTTTTCTTCTCCCAGGACACCTGAACAAAATGGGATTGTGGAGAGAAGAAATAGAACAGTGGTAGAGATGGCCCGAACCATGTTGATTGAAAGTAAATTACCTAGAAGGTTTTGGGCAGAAGCGGCCAATACAGCAACCTACATAATCAACAGGGCCATGGTAAGACCCATACACCAGAAAACACCCTATGAGCTTCTAAAAGGTAAGAAACCAAACGTGTTTCATTTCAGAATTTTTGGAGCAAAATGTTTTATTCATAACAATGATAAGAAAGATTTAGACAAGTTTGAAGCCAAGAGTTCACCTGGAATATTCTTGGGTTACTCTGAAGTGTCAAGGGTATATAGGGTATTTAACATATCAGATCAGAAAGTGGAAGAGTCTCCACACATCCTTTTTAGTGAAAAGAAAGATGTTTCTAATGTTGAAAATCTTGACAGGGATTCCAATCATGGTGGAGATTTTCTAGAAGACCAACAGGAAGAAGAGAAGACTCAGCCGAGTGGAGAAACAAATTCCCCAAATCAAGAAGGTCCAAGAGAAACAGGTGAGTCTTCAACAAATATCAGATTTCTTAAAGACCATCCTCTAGATAAAGTCATAGGAAATCCTAAAGATCCTCTTCGGACTAGGTCTCACTTTAGAAATGTGAATAATGATGATTTAATTGCATTAGTCTCACAAATTGAACCCAAAACAGTAGAAGAGGCCTTAGCTGATCAAGCTTGGGTCAATGCTATGAGTGAGGAATTAGGTCAGTTTGAAAGGAATAATGTCTGGGAGCTTGTCCCAAGACCAGATGGCATAAATATCATAGGAACCAAGTGGGTGTTCAAAAATAAGATGAATGAAGATGGAATCATCTCGAGGAATAAGGCCAGATTAGTAGCCAAAGGCTACTGTCAGGAATTTGGTGTAGACTTTGATGAATCCTATGCACCTGTTGCTAGGATGGAAGCTATAAGATTGTTGCTTGCCTTTGCATGCTCAAGGAATATAAAACTCCAACAAATGGATGTTAAAAGTGCCTTTTTAAATGGAGTTATTAAAGAAGAAGTTTTTGTTGAACAACCTCCTGGATTTCAATATTCTCCTCAACCTAACCAAGTTTTCAGGTTAAACAAAGCCTTGTATGGTCTAAAGCAGGCTCCAAGAGCTTGGTATGAAAGATTGTCTGAATTTCTGATCAGCAAGGGCTACAAAAGAGGTAAAGTTGATCAAACCTTATTTACCAAGGGCATGAATAAAGATCTCATCATAGTTCAGGTATATGTAGATGACATTGTATTTGGATCAACTAAGCATGAACTATGTGATGAATTTTCTACCATGATGTCTGCTGAATTTGAAATGAGCTTGGTTGGTGAACTAAAATATTTTCTTGGATTGCAGGTACAGCAGCTAGAAGATGGGTGCTTCATCAACCAAACCAAATACACAATGGAACTGTTCAAGAGGTTTGGCATGGAAAACTTAAAGCACATTACTACACCCATGGGCACCAATACCTCATTGGATGCAGATGAGACAGGTAAAGAAGTAAATGCCAAACTTTATAGAGGTATGATTGGATCACTTCTTTACTTGATAGCCTCTAGACCAGATATACAATTCAGTATAGGAATGTGTGCAAGGTATCAATCTAGACCTACTGAATTACACTTAGCTGCAGTTAAAAGAATCTTCAGATATTTGTCAGCTAGTCATTCTCTTGGTTTATGGTTTCCTGCATCTCACACACTTAACTTAGTAGCATACACAGATGCTGATTATGCAGGCTGTAAACTAGACAGGAAAAGCACTAGTGGCCATTGTGAATTCTTGGGTGGGTGTTTAGTGTCTTGGGGCTCCAAGAAATAACATTCTGTGGCCCTCTCCACTGCAGACGCTGAATATGTGGCTGCAGGGAACTGTGGAACACAAGTAATATGGATTAAACACGAGCTTCAGGACTACCAAGTAGACCTGGGGTGCACACCTATTTACTGTGATAATACTAGTGCCATCAATCTTGCTAAAAATCCTGTTTTGCATTCACGAACCAAACACATAGAGATAAGACATCATTTTATAAGAGATGAGGTGTCTAAGAATAATTTTGAACTGATTCATATAGGCACAGATAATCAGATTACTGACATATTCACAAAACCTCTGGATAATGAAAAATTCACCATATTGAGAAGAGAATTAGGCTTATACAAATTGTCTTAATTATGTAGCCTGTTCTTGTTGTGAGGGGGAGTTGTGTTTGTCTGATAATTAGCCTTCTTTCATGCTGGTTTGAGGGGGAGTTCAGAATGCTTACTGGTTAGCTTTCAGGAATGCTTTGAGTAAGGGGAAGCTTTGAGATTATGCTGAAATGTTTTATTGAGGAATGCTATGTCTTAGGGGGAGCTGAGTTGTAATGTGAAAAGAGAAGTTCTTTGACAGATTCAAAAGGGCTGTCCAGATGTGTAACTTTGCTGGTCTTGCATGACTGATCTAGAGTGGTTCTCTCAGACAGTAGAGTGTCACTTATCTCTTAAGTCTATAAGTCAGTGACTCTAATCTCCAGATTAGAATCTTTCCTTTAGTACTTCTTCAGAGATTTGGACTAATTGCATAAAGTATATCTTCCTACATTGTCATTGATTCTGGTTCAGGCCAAAAACTTGTATGTCTTGATATCTGACCCAATCAACTTGAAATCTAGACTTCAAGACTCAATTCAAGAAATAGTCCTTTTTGGTATTGTTTTCAATCATTATATCTCTTTAACTCAAGGGCTTAACTGAACAAAAATATTCTATTTTGATCACTGAGAAACTGGGAGCTTCATCAATGAAATGAATTTTTCTCCCATGTCATGAGGTGTCAAATGCTTAAAATGAATGAAAAGACATGACAGAGCAATGGTGGCTTGCTGGTGAGTAACTGGGGACTCTGGCCTCTAATCAAGGTGTTTCCTCATGTCAAAAGCCACAATTACTACCTCTGTTCCCTAATAACAAAAAAAAGGGAAGGAAGTAATGAGGTACTCACTCTGAGTAACTGGAGATTCAGGCCTCTAATCAAGGTGTCTCTCTAATGTCAAAGGAGTGAACTACCAACCTACTCATTAATCTTCTTGAAAATCATCTCCAACAAAAAAAATTCCTTGTTGTTATGCAACTAATGGATTGCTTGTCTTCAATACCTTGAGAACACCTCTCTGATTTAGTCTCTTGCTGTCTTGTGGGATAGTTGAATGATCAACTATATTTGCCATAATTGTGAACTCCTACTCTAAATCACCCATTATGTATGCTAATAAACTTGTCTATCACTCTACTTCTCTATTATGTACTGAAGTATGAAGAATCTTCTCTTGAGATTAGAAACTCACTTATTCTCTTAAGACCTACTTGTGACTTTCTGCACTAAGAAGTTACTGCCCTTATTCTTCATGTTTCCAGCACTGTCATACATTCTGTAGTTCTTTTTGTTGATGTCAAAGGGGGAGAGAAGTTTGCAATATGAGTGAGTATCAGTAAGTATTGGATTTGTCTTGAGCTTTGAGGGGAGTCATGTTGCTTCGTGGAAGACATGGTTATGAGTTGTGGGGGAGATGAGAGTGTGTTGTAGGGAATGTTTAATTCATTTGCATGAGCATGCCTAGAATTTATTCTGCTTGTTGCCGCTGGTATTAACTTCTTGTTGAAACTTGATATTGCTTGACTCATAGTGTTGTCATCATCAAAAAGGGGGAGATTGTTGCATCCCTATGGTTTTGATGATGTCTCACACTATAAATCAATCTTCTATCTCTATATTAATGCTATTTCATCATGTGAGTGAGTACAGTTCATTTGGTTGTCGGTTTAGCCTGCTATCATGAGTCTATCTACACTCTGCCTAGTTAGTATAGACAGCAGTGGGTCGACCCACCCTCGCTGATGCGTCGAATCATCTGTACATTGGCATAACTCCTTCAAGTCTGTACATCGGGCACCTTCTAACTGAAGTCTACACACTGGTATTAAAATTCTAAGTCTGTACACTGCCCAACCAACTAAGTCTGCACTTTGCAAAAGTCAGTTCAGCTCAACCCTATACATCCTTCCAATCCTCAACTCTATACATTGGAGTGTCAAGCTTAATGTCTATACACTAGTTACTGCATTGTCATGAAGTCTACACATCCGATAGTGTAAGTCTATACATTGGCTCATGGTCTTCAAGTCGATACAGAGTTTTCACCCTCTGAAGTTTGTACAGCCAATCACTTGACAAAGTCTGCACAGTGTCTCATATTGACTAAGTCTGTACATCGTCTGGTCTGTGGATGCTTTGTCCTTTTGGAGTCTATACACAAGACTGTTATCCCTTCAACTCTATACATTTGAGTAATAATCTTTAAGTCCACACATCGGCCTCATCCGTTCAAGTCTATACATTGAACTGCTCTTCAAAGTCTATACAGCGTCCGTCTTAGCCAGCATCTCATGCTGCGTCTTAGGTAAGTCTGTACATCGGCCTCATTCGTTCAAGTCTATACATTGAACTGCTCTTCAAAGTCTGTACAGCGTCCATCTCAGCCAGCGTCTAATGCTGCGTCTTAGGCAAGTCTGTACATCGGCTTCATTCGCTCAAGTCCACACATCCACAGTGGTTCAACAAGTCTATACATTCACTTGAGCTTCACCAAGTCTGTACAACGCTGAAGTCTTCAGCAAGTCTGAACATCCAGCGTCTTTGTTAGTGTCTCATGCATTTGGGCAAAGTCTGTACATCCGTACTTCAGCAAGTCTGAACATCCAGCGTCTTTGCTAGCGTCTCACTGTGGCACAGTCTGTACTCTGGCTCAAGCTTGTCAAAGTCTGTGCATCGGTTCATCAGCCGATCGTTTCATTCAGAAATCTCCAAGTCTGTACAGCCGAGTGTCTAATGCATCGTCTCACTCTGGCAAAGTCTATACAGTGCTCACAACACATTAGCTCAAAGTCTGAACACTGGCTCAAGCATGTCGAAGTATATACATCTCCATTGGGGTTCAAGTCAATACATTGCTCACCGTCTTATTAAGAGTCTCACACAGGTTCCAAGTCCGTACATTGGTTAGGCTTCGTGAAGTCTATACAGTGGCAGAAGCTTTGTAATGTTTACACACTGGTAAGGATCGTTTGCATTGTTCATAGTCTATACACTGCCATTCATTTGCACTGTTCATAGTCTATACACTGCCATTCATTTGCATTGTTCATAAGTCTATACACTGCCTTCACACATGCGCTTCTTTCATTAAGTCTGTACACTCTCTCACGTCGTACACACTTAATTTGTTGAAGGTTCTGATGTATATACATTCATGCTAATAGCCTGAACTAATTAAGTCTATACATTCCATCTGTCTGTCTGCAGGCGATTCAGGCTGATGATTGGGCACGTGAACCGAGGTTGGCACCTGGCACGTGATCCAAGACAACAGGCACACGACACGTGGATGGCAACCTGGTCAGGATGCTGCCATGTGGTCAAAATTCAAATGATCTGGCCAAAAGTGCATGGGCGGGAACCTGGCAGCCACACGCCATTATCTGCTATAAATATAGAGCTTCATCCTTCAGTTAAAGCTCGATCGTGAATAGAGAAAGCAGAAGCCATTGGAGAGAGTTTGCACAATCCAGAAAAGAAAAAGAGCAGAGAGTTCCAGATCCGAGAGGAGTTTGTTCGAGAGAGAGAGCAGTTGTTGTGGATTGATGAATTGCTTCATTTGAAGCTACATTTGTATTGGGTTTCAGAACCGATCTCTTCTTCATTGGTTTTTGTTTATTCTTTGTTTTTCGTTTCCTTTTTTTCATCCTTCTGATTTGAATTATTTTCCCTCCGGTGTGTGGAGGAAGGGAGTATCACTCCAGTTTCTCTCTAAGTTGCAGAGGAAGAGAGATCGGTGATCTCTGGTGGTGTTAGTGACTGGTTGTCATTAACAGTTTCCCTCCGGTGTGTGGAGGAAGGGAGAGAATTCTCCGGTTGTGTTCTAGCTGGGAGCTAGAACAGGTTTCAAGTTCTGTGGGTAGCAGAACTTGGTTAAGGGATTTGTTTCCCTTGGTGTTCAAGCTGTGTGGCAGCGTGTTGTTCGCAGACTGAGTCTGCATTGATCTAGCATTGTCTAGTCGAATTCTCACTCTAGTTGGAGTGAGGGGTGGATGTAGATTGCGGACTGCAATCGAACCACCTAAAAACTGAGTGCCTCCTCTGTGGTTTGCTATTGTTATCTACGCTCTTCATCTGCTTGTCTCTTTGCTTCTATGTGATCAGTTCTTCATTCTTATTTACATTTCTCTGTGTACGGATTAAGGAGGTGCGTTAGCAGTAGAAATTATTTTCCGCCTAAGTTTCTACAAATTGGGAGTGATCTATTCATCCCCCCCTTCTATATCACTCTTGCTGCGCTAACATAGGGGAGTGGATCGAGTTGGGTTCTTCTACCATAGGGAGAAGGAAAAGGAGGTCGCTAGTGTGGCAACCAATGGTATAGACCGAGGTGATTGACCCGATGCATAGGTGTAGGAGGCCAAGGCTCCTAGGTTGTTCGGCCATAGGGGTCAACATGCTAGTGAACTCAATTTGCCATGCTAAGCCTCTAAGAAAATCCTCTAAGGTCTCTACTTGATAAGATGCTTGGATTGTGGTGTGATAAGGGGAGATGGGCACTATGGGATGGTTTTCCTTCATGGGTGGGAAATCGTGGGCCGTGATCTCTCTTATTGGGCTCTTCTTTAGCCAACTAACAAGGGTTTCCCCTAAGATGAGATTGACTCCAACTAGAGATGGTGATGTAAGGTGAAGACCCTCGTGTGTTGTTTCTTCTTCAATTTGGGCTTGGGTTTCCTCCAAGGTGGAGAGTGGGTTTGGAGTGTTCACCACTATGGGGTGGGGTATGGGTTCTTCTTCCAAGGAGGTGAGAGGGGCTTTTGAGGGTGTGGTGATGATTGGGCCATGGTGTATCCGGGGTGGTAGGTAGTGGGAAACTTGGGTTAGGATAGGTGAGGGTAGTAGTGCAGGCTTTGGTGGGAGTTGGATTGGGGTAGGGAGAGGAAGATGGGTGGGTTGTAGGGGTTTGGGTTGATTTGTTTTGGGAGGAGTGTCTCTTTTTGGGGCTGATGGAGAGGTAGTGGTGGGGGTTACCATGGGCCTAGGTGGAGAGTTGGCCATGGGGCTCAATTGGGTAGGGGGACTTATGGTTGTGGTGTGGACTTGGAGGTGGGGTGTAAATGTAGTGGTTGGGGTAGGAGAGATGGGAAGTGGTGGGGAATGGGTGATTGGGGTCTTGGATTGACCGGGTGGGGATGAAGGTGTTGAAGTGCTCCTTGGGCTTTTATGATTTGAGTAGGAGGGAGAGGGTTGGAGAGTGTAGGTTTTCCTAAGCTCGACCTTCATCTCATGCCAAGTGCTAATGGGGGCCTCCCTGCGGATCCTTCTTAAACCTTTCACAACTAACCAATGAGTTTTAGCTTGTTTGGAGAGGTGTGCCTTGGCTAGCCTCATTCTCCTTCCTTCGTTCAAGGGGCAACTTTTAAAGAATTGGTCTAGGGAAATCTCCCAATCTAGGTAAAGGCTTGGGCTGTTGGATTCATCAAAGGTGGGGGTTTTGATTTCAAGTGTTCTAAAAATATGGTTTCTAGATTTCCCCAAAGGTCACTCTCATTCACTCTTGGTGCACGACTATTTCCTTCAAGTCGGTCGAGTCGAGACATGATATCTTCAAGCCGATTAAGGACATTAGGTAGGGCTTCTATGATAGAGGTGTCGCTACCCACTTTGTTGGCAATGGAGCTTCCATGAGGATTTAGGCTTATTGGGAAAGTTGATGGGGATGGATATGACGGGTATGAAGTGGCCATTCTAGTGGACATGGGAGATGCAACCGAGGATTCTAAATACATAAACATGCCCTAGGACCAACTTGTGGAGAGACAAGTTGTGAACTTGCTCTGATACCAATTGATGTGACACGACCTTGGACTTAAGCAAGCAAGCACATTCGTAATCTAAATGGGCCAATTTGGGCCGCCGCTCTCTCGTCGCTCACCCAAGCCCGGGGTAACTTGGCAATGCCAAGGTGAGGTTGAGGGGTTGGGCCCTTGCTGGTAGAGGGCCAGCAAGGCCAAGACTTGATTCCCAATGGATGTGGAAGCCCAAGACAATGGGGCCGATCAAGTGCCAAAGACACCGGTTTCTCTCTTTTCCCACGGTGATCACTTATAGCACAAGTGCTTAAGGATCGGGCTCTCATTCACGGCCAGCGGAGTTTATGAACTAATATTGAAAGAACAAGCACAAATTAGAGCAAAGTTTGGAGCACTTACTCGACCGGTTTGAAGAAACCGGTCCCGCTCGGAGACGAGGGCGAGCGGGGAAGCGTGGGTTCCCCACACGCCGCGCCGGGGTAGCTTGACCTGTTTAAGCTATTACAACACTACACCCCATGCAAGGGGGGGATCGTGGGGAAGGGAAGATGATAGTTACAATCAAAACTACCTCCACGCAGGGAGGGGCCTTCAGCCGGCCAAGCGGGGTGGGGAAAACTAGGGCTAAAACGATGACGAAGTGGATATGCTGAATCTGCCTTCTCTCGGCAATTGTGGACAGACAGTCGGTACTGTGGCTGCAGAACGTGATCAGGAATTTTGCCGAGGGCAAGACCAGTGGAAAAATCTTTGTTACTGGAACTGGAGTGCCTCCGAATTTTGCCGAATTCTTTTGGGGTCGCTGCTGGCCTGGGCAGGAGCTCGAACAGGGATGCTGATTCTCGGACTGACAACAACTGGTTACTAACAGCAGGAAGAAGAGGTTGCCTCGGCCGCTCCAGAATTTCGAATCAGGTGCCGCCAGAGCCGCTGGAACCGTGGACGAGTCTTCTTTGCAACAGAACTAATGGGGAAGCCGAAAGATGCCAGAGAAGATCAGGAGACCCAGAACAGTGAGTGGGGGTCGGTGCAGACTGTGGGAAGCAGAGTCGCACGCCTGAGGAAGAAAATTCGTAACTTCTGCTGCCGGATGCTGAACAGAGTTCCGCTTCTTGGTGCTCAAAGTAGACAGGGAGAGAAGAACTTTGCAGAAGAGATCGTGGCCTGATTTCTCCGGGGTTTGTCGTGGTGAAGCTTTCTCTCCGGATCAGGATCTTTGCAGTGCTAGCTCCTGGTTTCCAACAGCAGGTTGCAGACGATGCCCCGACAGATCCCGAACTCGGAATCGAGCACCGTCAGAGTCGTTGGAACCGTGGACGAGTCCTCTTCGCATAAAAACTGACGAGGAAGCCAACTGATGTCGGAGAAGACTAGGGGATGCAGAACAATGGCGACTGGTCGGTGCAGACTATGAGTAGCAGATCTGCGTAGCTGTGGGAGAAAAATGAGAACTCTGGATCACGAATGCTGAATGAAGTTCTGTTTCTTGATTCTGAAAGTAGACTGGGCGATGAAGAACTTTTAAGAAGAACTCGTGGACTGATTCCTTCGGGGTTCGTCGTGGCAGAGCTTCTAATCTGGCTTAGGTCCTTAGTCAAGGCAGAACTGTGCAGTTGTTGGAGAATGGACCTCCTGGACGGCTCGGAG